>PVHY01006587.1:0-73396 GCA_004024945.1 Uropsilus gracilis | reverse complement strand
TTTCTTATTTGTTTGTTTGTTTTTCCCTATATCCATCATATAAGTGAGACCATCCTGTACTTCTCTTTTTCTTTTTGACTTATTTCTGCTAATATGAGTCTTTCTAGTTCCATCCAGGTTACTGCAAACGACATGTGTTTGTCCTCCTTGATGAATGCATAGTATTCCATTGTGTATATGTACCACATTTTTTTTAGCCAATCATCTGTTTTGGGGCATTTGATTTGTTTCCAATTCTTTGCAACTGTAAACAGGGCTGCAATGAACATGTGCGTACATGTGTCCTTTTGAATTAATGCTTTCATATCCTCTGGGTAGATTCCTAGTAGTGGGATTGCTGGGTCGAATGATAAGTATCTTCTGTATTTTTAGGCCTCTGAGTCCATCTAGACTGGCTAGATAAGTTTCTCTCCATGGAAGGAATAATTGTATTCTTTTTAAAACTTATGTAACAAAATATAAAAGTGAAAAGCAATCATAAATTAGACCTATAGGGAAAATTCCTTATTGCTTTATGTACACATGCACGTGTGCATGCACACACACATACACAGAGTCAATTCTCATTCTGCCATAATGTAGGGAATTACAGGGTTAGATTCCTGTGAGTCTCTGGTCACAACATTCTCTTCAAACAAGCAATACCTAACCTTGTTTTATGTGTTTTCTATATAAAGACACATCATTTAACATGTAATGGATTTATCTACATGGAACTTAAGGCCTGCATCACTACAACTCATTGGCTAAAGCTGATCTATATCTGCATTTTCTCTGTAAGCACATTACAGTCTGCTAGTACCAGGAGCATTTTATCATTATGCTTGGGGCCATTTAAACAGCACAATCATCTGCAAAAAAAAGTACCATAATGTGAAAAGCAAAGTAAACTGAGAAAACCACACTTGATTATAGTGTGAAAGCTGAGGCAGGAAGGCAGAGTGCCACCTTGTTCAACTCAGTGGGGGAATGTATGGTTGGATGATTCAAATTCTTCCCCAATGTCCGGCTCATCTGTGAATAGTTCAGGAAGTCTCTAAGTGTTGATTTCAGGGCTACAAATGAAATCTTGTGAGTAGGAGGAGTTACAAATTTTCAACCCATGTGTGATGAAGACTGACATGTATTTTATTAGTAATTAATATGTTGCATGCTTACTTATGCCAGAATTAAGTTTTTAAAACATATCAACTCATCTAATTCTATTAAAAAGTTCTAGAAGGTGGGTAGTAATATTTTCTGTATTTGACATATTAGAGAAAGAGGTGAACTTCCCCAGTCCACAGCTGGAAAGTATCAGAGCAAGGACTGGGCCAAACAGAGTGGATTTAGAGCGCGCCCAGTTACCTACAATGCTGTCTTTCTTCTTTTGTGGAAACATTATTTAATCAATAATCTCTAAAAAATAGTTTCAGGTTTAAATTTTTTATTCATTCAGTTTAATAACTTCAATATGATGCTAAATTCTAGAAAAGATGGATGTTGGTGAGGGAGGAGTCACTTTCAGGGATCTTATTATTAATGAGGTCATTATTACTAAGATAAGATGTGCTCGTGCTCTCTTAGTTGGCTCAGGCTGCTGTAACAGAATTCTATAGATGAGTGATTTAAACAACAGACATTTCTCTCTCATCTCATGGTGCTACAGACTGGGTGGCGCTGGCAGATGAAGTGTCTGGTAAGGGTACTCTTCCTGGTTTGCAGATGGCTTTCTTCTCATTCATTCATTCATTCATTCATTCATTCATTCATTGAGTAACTAGAAAAATAGTTTTTAAGTGTTCACTTCTGTCAGACCCTGTGAGGATGCATGACTGAAGAAATATATGGTCTCTGCCCTCATATAAAGTATAATTGAGCTTACAATTATATAAGATCATATGAAGCATATAATTTAGGATTATGATTAGCTTTGTATAGTTAATTATTATTATTTTTTGCCAAATAGGATTTTGAAAAACCATGAGTGAGCAGTGACTTATATCAGAATAGAAATTTATTTTCCCTTTATAAGCACAGAGCCTGAAGATGACTTGTCTGGACTGGGGTCAGGGGTCCACTATAATGCATGATGCAGGGGGCTTCTGTCTGGCTGCTGTGATTTTAGCTGCTTCTCATGAAATTCCTGACATCCTGCTTGTTCCAACAGAAAAGAGGGAAAGAAAACTTTCCTTGTCTTGTGCTGAGGAGACTTTCCGTGTGTCCCATTTTCCTCACATCTCAGTGAACTTGGTCACACATTTATACCTCCCTGAAAGGAGGCTGGAAATTGCTGTTAGCTTAGTGGCTTCATGGTAAGGGAAAAACCAGATATCTAATTCCATTTTCAAGGAAAAAACAGAGACTTGTGCTCGGGAAGCAGTCAGCAACCTTCCACCTATATGAAAACACTGTCCAAGCAGCAGAGAGATTTATAAAAGTAGCAACCTGTTGTTAAGTAGATTGGCATTGCAGTCCTCTAATGGCATTCACTGGTCTACTGTAGTGACTGTTCTTTTTTAGGATGTTTTGTTCTTTAGAGCTGAGGGTTTACGTTTGGTTACTTCAGCAACTCCCATATCTTATGCTCATTTTCTTTGATGTGTACAAGAAACTTAGGTGCCTTCCTATTAGGAAAATGTTTTTTATGTCACGTTTTCTTTTGGCATTGTACCAAGATGAAATCCTTCAAAATGCTCTCAAGAGGGGAAAATAAGCTCTTGGAAGAAAGAAACTTACTATTACAACTAATATTTTCTAAAGAGCTTGTGTTTTAAAAGCTGGGGAAAGTGAAGCAGCTGTCTTGAAAGCAGCTGATTCTTACAGAGTCTATACAAAAAAGAAATAAGGAGCTGAAATGCTTTAATGATATGAACATTTCAGAAAAAAATGTTCCTTTTTTTTTTTTTTAACCCATCTAAGCCAGAGGTAGCTCAAGATACCATTTTATCACTTGTATGTATATCAGTCAATGTCCCAGCAGGAAGTAGATAAAACACTCAAATGAGTTAATTAAGGAATGTTTAATGGAGGGACTGTTTATCAAGGCCTGAGCATGTGTTATGGATGGAATGTCTGTGTCCTCTCCCCTTCATATCCTGAAGCCCTAACTACCAATATGACTGTATTTGGAAATGGGTCTAGAAGGAGGCAGTTAAGCTTAAATGAAATCACATAGAATCCCATCACATAGAACCTCTGCGTCTATAATACTAGTGTCCTTTTAAGAGACACCAGAGAGCAATCTTGTGCCCCTACCCCAACCTTCCTGCATGACGTAGAGGTATATGAATATAGACAGTGGACAGCTTTACCAGAACCCAAACCCTGCCAGATCTTGCTCTTGGATCTTCCAGCCTCCAGAACTGTGAGAAAAATACTTTGGTTGTGTAAGTCACCCAGTCTATGGCATTTTGTCATGCAGCTCTTGCAAGTTAAAACAGTGCAGGCAAGAGAACTGACCAGGAAGGGTGACTCCCCATCCTGTTAACGTGTGTCAGCGGGAATTGGTCACATTCCCTAGGCCTGAGGGGCAAGTGGAGGCAGTGGATGGACATTGTGACAACAGCCATATCACAGGGACCATTCACTTGTGGCCTTACAAAGAGTGGTGCCACCAGGTTCAAACCAGAATCTGCCAAGAGCAGGAGGGAATTAGCTAGGAAGGGATGTGGGCTGTATCTTCCAGTATCTCCCTCCTCCAGCTCTCTTTATTCTGGCAGAGTCTCCTGGGACAGAATGGAACTGGAAGGAAACACAATAACCTACACAATGTACAAAGGTGACTACAATCATCTGAAGAGATCCATATCTCATGAATAATCATGCTCAGTAATGAATTAGTGCCACCAATGTCAGTATTCTCCACTGTCTTTTCCAAATGGGCTGCGTTTAGCTTTTCAGGTACAAGTTTTAGATGCATGTTTCTAATTTTGGAATGTATCATCTATTTTTGTTCTGATTTTGGTGCTATGTGCCCCTGGAAATGGTCTTAGTTTTTGAGAATCTTACTCTACTTTGTAAATTTGTTATAATTAAAGGGACTCTTACCTGTGGTTCCTTACTTAAACTTAGGATTGATGAGTTGGTTTTTAGCTCGGAGTGCTGCTTTCTTTATTTCAGGATATTTGGAGGAATCCAGGATGGATAACTGCCATTTAAAAGATACTTCAAAATTCTCTGTCTTGAAATAGATTTTCCGATCTATTTTCTGCCACCACCTCCTACCTGATGTGATGTTCCCACATTACATTCCACTCTTGTGGACCAGAAAAATGTAGGATGCAGCCCATCATGTGAACCCAGAAGGGAGGTGAGACCTATTATCTTCTCCCATTAGCCAGATTTGATTTCCTTTTATATTACTTGGTTTTTGTTGGATAGGTCCAATGAAACCAATGCTAAGAAAACTCAGACAGACAAGTTCTAATGTTTTGGATAGAGCACATAAGCAAGGACTAGGCCAAAATCAGAGGGCAACATGAGTGGCCTGGAAAGAGACATGAATAGGGATTTTTTTCCCACAGGAATTAGCACATTTATTTATTTGAGCTTCACTATCACTCAGTGGATTAGCTAGAAAATAGATGATCACTTTTTCTTTTTTAAGTTAAAGATTTAAAATGCAAACAAAAAAAGAAAGAGGCTCAGCTAGGGTTACATAATTTATCAAGACAAAATGGCCCATGGGCACAGCCAAGAACAGGAAGCAGCAGACCTCCATAATAACTCTGTGGCTAAGGATAGACCACTTCGCTATCTGTGGTTCATTTCCTTTTCCTCTTTGTGGTATAAAAGATTCTGAGAAATGCATAGTGAAAAGTTCTAGAAATACCTTTTTCAAAAACTCTTGGTATAAAATACTGGTAAGCCAGCTGTTGATTCCTTTGGCTCAAGCCAAGAGTCAGCAAGGGCTTATTTTTCTTCTCTCATTACCCCAGGTTAAAGCAATGGGAAAGGCAGGCTGAGGACCATCACAGGCAGGGCTGCAGTATCCTCGAACTCAGTGTCACTCTCGTTCAAGAATGCCTGCTTGGTCTGAGGGCTGACTCTGGCTGTGGTTGATGAATGATTCCATTTGTTTGAGTTTCCCAGGAACTGGGGCTTTTAGCAGTAGAAGCAGAAAGTCCTGAGCAAACCAGCATGCCTGGGTCATGCTATTTCTGTTCTCTCTCATTTTTTTTTGAACACATGCTAGTTTTCAGTTTTCCTTCCATCTTTAGAAAAGATCAGTGTTTCTTCACTAAAAACCACATGAAAGTGTTGGCTTACATTTAGGGGCCATTTGCATTACAGATCTCTTCATATAGCAGAGTCATATTCAGGAAGATGAGACACTCATGATGAGAGAGTCAGGAACACAGTATGTCCCAGAAAACAGCAGCTCCACAGTAGTTCAAACATACATTGGCTAATAAATTCACAGAGAGGAGTGACTGTGGACCTGCAGGCATTGTTTAAGTGAATATTTGTCTCTTCACTACCCCTACCTATTGCTCCATGAGGATGTATAATTGAATTCACACAGATTTTACTGAAAGAGGCAGCAGAAGACTGATTCAGCATCAAAGACTGCAGGGGATGTATAGTGGCTTGGAGATCAGCGTTAAAAACATGTGATGCCATAGAATAGAGGACTCTTCCAATAATAGTTCTGACGGACACTCCAAAGGCTGGGAATAAAGCATCACGTGCCCAGTAGTGGCCATGCGCCACAGGAAGGGCTGGAGGTTCCTCTGTGCTATGTAATGGAGGTGAAGAAACTGGGAGAAAATACTCTCTTAGGAAGATTGTCATGCGAACACCTAGTCCTGCCATGGCAGAAGGGAGGAGGCCTACTAGGGTTGTCAACATTCCTGCTGTGATCTCCAAGAGAAAAGCTTCAAGGATCCATCTGGAACTTGACATGACTGCTCTGGAGCGTAGGGAGAGTGCTCACCAATAGGACATGTAACTGACATGGCTAAAAAGGAAGTGCCATGCCCTTTCACTGCCTGCAGGGAAGCAGGGAAACTCAGAGACTGGCTCAGGGGAGTTGGCTCAGCCTGGAGCCAGCTTACACTCATGGTATCAAGAGGGCTGCTGAAAGGGTGCTGGAGCCCAACAAAAAGAATGTTAATGAATGGTAAATGCCCAGGGGACCAGGATGGGACTTACTGGTGTGCTCCCTTTAAAAATGTAGATTTCTGAGAAAACTCAAAATGACTCCACTAGAGAAAGTTCCAGCTGTGAACAAATGCCAACCTCAGAATGCTGCAGTGCTAGATCAAAGCAGCAGAGGCCATCCCAGTCATGACTGTGGGTTCCCTCACCAGACCCCGTGTGACCATGGAAAGATCAGTGACTAAGGGATGCTGGGACAGAGTGGGGTCAACTTAGGAGAGTAAAAGTTGATGTTTCATCTTCTTTCCCACTCTGACCAGCAAACAGAGCTTTGCAGGTCTAAAAGCATTTTGAGCTGGGTAGAGGAAAGTATCTCCACTAGATTAATGTTGGACATTTTGGTGATTTCATACTGTAAGATATTTTAATTATTTCAATATAACTTCTTGGAACAGAGAGTTACTGGTGTCAACAAGAAAATTATAGAAAAGTTATAGGACTAGTTCATGATTTCACCCACAGAAGACACAAGTCAACACGTTTTTAGATTGAGTTTAAAGAGACCATGTGTATCTTTGTATGTGACACACACACAATTGAGTTCAGCTTGTTTAACATATTGGCATTTAAATCTGTGTTGTCTATTAGTGCCCAGCACGACCCTATTTCATGTGCTTAGTCATCGAAGGCTCACAGCAACTCTATGAACAGGTACTATGATAACCTTCATTTTCACAGATGCAGACATGGAGATGGAGAGAGGCTGAGTAATTGGCTAATGTCAGATACCTAATAATTATGAGTTTCACAGCACATTTATGTAACCATTTTCTCCGTGAACAAACAAAGCACTGGGCATATATGCCCTCCAGCTATACCCCTGGCTTTAAATCCAGCCTCTCTATGAGGAGACTCACAAAAAAAGTGATTTTGTAAGAGCAACAGAAATAGCACTTACGTAGCAGAAGAGGCTGTGCTGGAAGGTGGGAAGCCGGTCACTTCAGGGCTACTGGAGGGTCTCACTCTCAGAGGATGCTTGGTAGCCTAAGAGGGTCACTTCTGACCAACGGAGAAGACAGTTTTAGACATAGCTTTATGGAGGGTCTTTTTTTTTGAATATTATCTTATTTATTTTTTCCACTTTTGAGTGATTATGCTTATGTTCTGGCTCTCATTGAATAGGATTTTTTCTCTTAAGAAAAGGGTAAGAAGAAGACTAAGGGTAAAAGCCAGTTTTAATTATGCTCCTCGAAATTTCAGCTCCTCTTTTCAGTTTCCCAGATGGAAACTTGAAGCTGCTCTGATTTAGTACTAAGCATTTGCACACAGTACCCACCTTGTAAGGGTAGTTCCGGACATCATGGCTCCAAGATGCCCAAAACTTTTCATTCTAATTATTCTAATAAAGACTTACGCTATACTAAACTAGGCACAGTGGAGAATACACTAATGAAAAGTGTGTAGATATATTATTATAGGGTTAAAATTCCCCAACCTTGATAGCCAGAGAGTACAAAAATCACAATTTTCATGAATTCTATTATCCTGCTATATTTTTATATCACTATAATATAATAAAAGTTGGCTCTACTGGATTAATGAAAATTTAATCTCCAAATAACATGATTGCATTGAGGCTTACAGCATGAAAATTAAAGAATTTGAGTTCTTCTTTTGATACTATTCATTCTGGTCATACCACTTAACATGTCCCCACCCTGTTCTGTCAGCTCTGGGAAGACAATGGAAAAGTAAGAATTGGTAGTCAAAGTCCCGAGAGAGGTCTGGGTTCTCCTCTTTCTCATTATAATTTCTCACTTCCCACCATCTGAGATTGATAAAGAAGGGAAACTTGGACAGGTTCAATGTGGAATCAAGTTTTTCTAAATTAATTTTGATCAAATTAATATATGTACACAGTTAAAGTGCAAATGGTATGAAAAACCACAAAACACTAAACTGAATCCAAAAGATTTAATTTGCTGTGGGGTTGCATATCAAATGGGTTGCAATAATACAAAGTCAGCAGAATAATTAGGATCAGTATAGGAAAAGCATAGGAACTGATCATCTTTAATAAGACAACAGCAAGGTTACCAGACAAGTCAAAATGGTTTATTTCGGAATGAAAAAGAATTACAATTCGGGTACACAGATTTTGGTAGAAACCTAAAACAAGTCTTAAGGGGGGACAAAGTCAGATTTTTTTTTATAGAACAAAAAAGAAAGATGAGATAAAGGATGAGATAATGATCAAGTGAAAAGGTTACAAAGTAAGGTCAGGTGGAGGGGTCAAAGGTAAAAGTAGATAAAATTTCACATTATCACTTCTTTCTAATAAACCTATTCAGAGTATAGTTCAAATAATTCTTGTTCTTGCTGGCTTCCTGGAATGTGGTGATTTGGCCAAGACTGTGAAGAAATTCCTTTGATATGGCTGCTCTGGGCTCCATTTAAAATAACTTCAGTGGTGTCAACTTTTCACAGACCCAGTTCCCAAGTTACTCAATTACTTGGGGACTCACGTTATTGTGGGATGTATTGGTGTATCATCAAGGAATTTTCTGTGGTTCTAAAATTCATTTTTATTGCAGCAATTCTTCTCACCCTTTCAACTCTGTGTTCCATTCCTCAGACATAATCTTCAACATTCTGAGCAGTTCCTGCTGGTACTGACATTCATAATTTTAGATAGTACTTTTGGATCAAACCAACAGGGTTTTATTATTGTCAAATATGACTTCACAGGATACAGTTTTAATTCCTTTTTTACATAATGTTTATGAATTTCACTTACTCAGTTTTTCATGCTTATCCTCATTTCTTTTCACAGGCACCATCAGATCTGCATTACGAAAATTTCATTTTCCAAATGCGCATATATATCTAATGCTCAGAATATCATCTTTTTATAATGTAAAGTTTAAGCTTACTTTCCGAGTGGCAATTAATCAACACCAGGTTTATGGTACTCTGGTGTTAAACTAGAAAAAATGAGTGAGGAAACAACAGACTAGTCAGCTGTGGAGCTTTATTCTGTTAAATGGAAAAAGTCCATTACTTCATGTATATTTTTGCTACCTTAAATTAATTACTCCATATTTATACATTTTGAAAAAAGAGGAAAAATTAAATTCAAGAATTGAAAGAGACTTCACTCATTCATTCATGTGTTCATTTTAAACAGATGTTTTCAACAGACATTTTCCAACACTAACTCAACTTTTTTAATGGATCAAAATGGCAATTTCATGTGACTCAAATTAATGTTATATGTCTGGCACTGTTAAGTACTTAGTCATGATAGTCTTTTCCAGTTCTTCACTTTACAAATTTGAAAGGAAAACAAAGTTGGCTCCTGAAGTCCGTAGATAAAGCTATTATAAGAACAATAAAGAGTAGTACATTTCTAAGAGTCGAACAAAAATATAATTGTTAGCACATGCATTGGAGGTGTAGTTCCTGTGGATTTATGGTTCCTGTAGCTCAGTTTGTTTTCCTGTTATTTTACTGTTCTAAATTGGAGAGCTGCAGCAATCCTTGGTGCATATAGGTACATGTAATTGAAAAAAACAAAAACAAAATCTTCTCTAAAGTATAAACAAAAATACTACAACATGGGACAATCTGAAAACATGCTTATTTATTTCCATGCGAGGGTGGAAAAATCTCTAGCCTCCTGGGTAAATATTCATTACCCTAATTGATTTCTGGCTAGTGAAGTCTTCAGGAGGATAAAAAATAGTCTGTGGGTTAAATATATTTGCTGGAAACTACAGGACTGGAACGAAAGCAACATCTGAATTTCACCCTGAAACCAGAAAATCTAATACAGTAGTAGTGATTTAGTTATGTTATTTTTTCCAGGAATGATCAATAAAAGAGGGGAAGTCAAATCCTA
Source organism: Uropsilus gracilis (assembly GCA_004024945.1). Classification (NCBI taxonomy): domain Eukaryota; kingdom Metazoa; phylum Chordata; class Mammalia; order Eulipotyphla; family Talpidae; genus Uropsilus; species Uropsilus gracilis. The sequence continues at coordinate 63,414 of PVHY01006587.1, read as the reverse complement.
CTTGGAGCACTGTAGTTCAATAAAGAGTAAAGCATAAGTGCTGAGAAAGAAATCAGACCGACATTTGGAAGAGCATACTGGTAAGAAAAAATCCAAATAGAGGAGTGTGAAGAGAAATGGAAAGAAACAAAACTGTTCCATTAAAAAGGTGTTTAAGGGCCTTATTCTCCCTCAGTGTGCATGCATATAAATTCCATTAGTGTTAATAGGACCTAAATGCATGACTCAAGGGGGGAATAGAGTGACTTGTGTTTATGTGGTTAAATGAGGTCGAGGAAAAGTCAATTAAAAACCACAAATTGTAGTTTAGGAGTCTACTAGACTTACAGGTATCTGCAAAAGAGGCATTTAATCAATGGAATAATGCATCTTTCTTCTGGTAAACACAAAAGTTATAAAAATGGCAAAGGGAAAATAAGCTTGAATTTAGTCTTAAAATCTTGGCTTAGAGTTAAGAGATATAGTCTCACACTCCAGATGGTAAAATTGACCCCTTGTGAAAGATTTATAATTTGCATTCAAATTTGGAATATTAAGTTATAAGAGGAATTCAAATCCATTGCCCATTTTTCCTAGTCTTCCTAGTGTGTATGTGTGTGTGTGTGTGTTTGTGTGAGAGAGAGAGAGAGAGACAGGGGAGAAGACAGGAAGGAAAGGAGGGAAGAGAGAGATTCGGTTATTTACAAAAGAAAGTATAATTAAACCAGATCTTTAAAAAAATGTGTGTTGGTCCACAAATCTCTTAATCAAGGGAAAAATAATTGTTGCTGGAGGAATAATTTGAGGTCACATTGCTGTACTTCCAGTAAACAAAGTTTTTTATTTAGATCAGATAGGAAACTATGGCTATTTTCTTTACAGAGAAAAGTTGGGGTTTACAAAAAAAGGCTTTCTGAGTATTTATTACCTATTTTTTATAAGTCATAAATTATTTGAAACCAGGCATGGTTGTATTCTCTGCTTTATTTGTCATGAGTTTAGGTGTATTAAATAGGTGCTCAAACATTTTAGCATGGAAAAATACAAAAACGTAACATGGTGATATGACAATAAGTCTCACCTGAAGTGTTTTCTTCCAAGTGTCTCATCTGTCCTGTACTTTTGGAAAAAGTTGAATTTACCGCTGAGAAATGCTTTAGAAGGAAATTGAATACTGTAGAATTTATGTGATCTCTTTTCTAGTAAAAGAAACTGTATTTAGGAAGAAGAATGTGAGTGAATTCTCTTTGGGGTAAGTTTAATAAGAAGCAGATCTCAGACGGACTTGGTATCATGCACTTGCATTAAGCTTTAATCCTTCACTCTATGATATCTCCAATATTATGGCACTGAAGTCATACTTCTTGTAAAACAGTAAGTCTCTAATATTGCTATGTTTCTTCTAGTGACTTTATTTTTAATCACTTTAAAAGAGTCCTTTTTTATATCTTAGGATATAAGGCAGCAACATTTTTAAACTATAAAATTTACACATGCATAGGACTAACACCAGTGATATGTTGTTAGTTCTTTACTGACAATGTAGCACTTGAGCCAGATAGGTAAATTTAGCTTTAGTGTAAATATGGCTTGGTATAGTGATGTTGTTGAGATGGGGCTGCCAGGGTACAGGGAGAGATTGTGGGACAGAGGTACAGAGGGTGTCTCAGTGCAGTGGGAGGCAGTTGAGTTGTGCAGTGCCACTAAGGGAGATAAAAAGTGCGGTGCAGTTCCAAGGGGAAGATAGGGTGTGGGGCAGCTGTTCTCATATCCCACCAGAGAAAGAGTAAATTGTATGACCATTTTGAGAAGCTGTGGTGAAATCTAATTTTTCTGTGTGTGTGTGGTGCAATTAAAAGCTGAACATGTGAAACCGCCATTTCTAGACCTGCTGTAACAGAAATGTGTAGATACTCACTGAGACTTGAGCAAGTATGTTATAGCCACAATATTTATAACAGCCAAAAAGATAGACTCAGCCCAGATATTCTCAATATCAAAAGGGATAAGTTGTTTATATTCAATAAAATGAATATACACATCATGTGCAACTGTATGAATGAATCTCACAAACAGCATTGAGCAAAGAAGAAAAGACAAGCCTATACTGTCTGACTTCACTTTGAGAAACTAAAAAGAAGCAGGTCCTGTTTAGCAGTTCTCTAATGGGACACAGTGGAGAGCGGAGCTGTGGTTGATTTAATCTGGACACCGGTTTAACAAAAATAATCATTTTGTAAAAAAATGTATGGAGATGTACTCTTACTATTTGAGCAGTCTTCTATTTTTGTATGTTTGTTAACCTTCAATAAAAATTTTACCCTGATCCTCAAATAAATATAGGTTCTGTGGGAACTTGGGAACTCAAGACAAAAGGGAAGCATGCTTAGGAGGAAATGGAAGGAAAGTTGAGGGGGTGTGGCCAATGCATTGAGGGGGTGTGGCCAATGCATCTATAGGGGATAGAATTAATATTTGGGTAAAACTTTAGGCCTTGATAATTAGCAGAAGAGACTGAGTATTAATATTTAAAAGATCTGAGGGGATTCAGACTTGAGTCAGAATTAATACAAATATGGTGAATAAGACCAGAGGCAGGGACAAGCTGAATGCCAGAGTTCAAACAGCAGAACTACTGGGGTCTGAGCAGTGTGTCATACAGTAGCTTGGCCTGGCCTGCCAAACCCTTGGGATTAAACTTCTTTTGCCCAGGAGTGAGGGTTTGGCAATGGTGAATGGTTAGATGTAAGGCTAGAGAACAAACAATATGACTTAACTATTTTATTTATAGCCCATTTACTCATCTGGTCATGCCCTATACTTGCAAATTTCCTTATTTTTCTGACTTCTACAAGTGAAAACACAGTGTAACCAATATACCAGCTGTTATCTGATCACTGAATTCATGGCTACTACTCAGTGGAGAGGATACTTAAGACTGGCAGAGACCCAAAAGAAAATTCTCACTGATTTATGGGTCCTCTGGATTGTGAAGCAATAATAAAAGCCAAAGGTAATTGACTACCTGCTGTATACGACAGTGTCCACAGCATTATATACATATTGTTTAACTGTCACAACTACTCTGAAACTAAAAAGCTTACAGTGAGGAGGAGCAGGCCCAGGTTAGTCTGACTTTTGCCTTTATGCTGCATTATCCTGTCACGTATATTTAACTACCAGGTACACATGGCATTTTGAAATCACAATGAATGTACCTGTAAGTCTGCTGTAGGCAATGCTTACTCAGAAGAGATTTTCCTTAACTACCAGGTAAGATCCTGTTGTATTCTTCTGAAATCAGTTCTGGGCACTGGCACACACCCACAGGAGGAGAGGCAACGGGAGATTACTCTCATGGAAAGGCTGGTCAAAGAGTGGCAGAGACACAGGACACAGCAGCAGGTGAAAAGTGAGCAACGCTTTGAGCTGTGGGCTGTAATTCTCCCCACACTCACATGCAGGGGACAGGTTCCCTGTTACCATTCCTTCTGGCAGGATATTATCTTCTTTCCCTGAGTGTGTGTGTGTGTGTGTGTGTGTAAACAAGAGTTCGACGTTTCTCTTTTTGGGAGAGCAGAATGATATGAGCCTTTATCTCTTGCAAGGACAGAATCTGCACACAGAGACACATGCTTAACTACCCACAGGAAGACTATATAAATGTTGAAATGATGTTTGTTAAGTGCTTATTGTCTAGATTTTTCTTTATAGAAAAACGGTTAAAATGAGTGTGTATATGTATGTGTGAGGGTAGATTTCAAGGCTTAAAATTCACAAGGAGAAGGGGTGGAAGCTGCATTTCTGTAGCACTTCTCACAAGACTGAGAACATGAAACACTGAGGATGAAGGATAACATGGAGGGCTGATGGGAACCGCGGTGAACTGAAGAAATTAAGCCCTCCCCAAGGAGGCAGCTCCACTCTGCTCCAGCTGATGGTTGCCAGTTGGCAATGAGGACAGTTGCCAGATCTTCTGAGTTTTCAGAGGATGGAAATCCAGATTTTTTTAACATGGTAAATCTCCTATTTTTAAAACACTGTGTGGGCCAAAGCAAACACGTTTGTGGGCTGAATTCAGTCTGTGGCTTACCATTTCAAGACCTTTGATTTATAATCCTCACAAAACATGACATTTCTGTTCCAATTTGTGATCTCAAGGCTTGTTACTTGCAAACTCAGTTCATTTTCTGCACCTCACCTTCCTTTTTCACTCTTATTATTTATACACATCTGTCCTCTCCTCCCCCAAGATTATAAAGTCTTGATGACATAGTTGTATCTTCTTCAAGTTTTTGTCTTCTTTGTGGTTGCTATAGTGCTTTAAATAGTCCACTCCCAGTAAGTGCTGGCTAAACAAATGCTTGCTAAATAATGCATTTTCAAAGCTAGTCAAACGAAACCTGGACTCCATTCACTAAAATTTAATTTGTGAAAGAATTATCTGTAAAACATTCCAGAATTTCTACTGTAATAGTCTCTTATAATTCAGACCAACGTTTTTGCAAATAAGCTATGTGAGCAAAATGTAGGGTTAGCAACACACACCTAAGAAGATAATGAGAAATTGCTTTGAGAGGACAGGGGTAGTCAAAGGGCATAAATTGATCAACTGACAACTCCTTTATTCTGTGGCAAGCTGCCATCCACTGGGAGGTGATGGGGATGAAAAAGATGCAGATGGGGGAAAACCACAGATAGGGAGACTCTCTCCCCGCCTCCCTAGTCTTTCAGCTGCATCTCCCCTCTCCAAGTCTTCACCTCCTCTATAGTACTTTGGGCACCACAGGGACAAGAGTACAAGTTTTTGTAATACACTCTGATAAGGCAAATCATCAATGAAATGGTTCTAAAAGCTGTGGTCAACACGGCTGTTAAACTATAGTGAGCTGAACTTGAGCTTGCGGCAATAACATTCTGCTTCTCTGGGTCTGACTTTCTGAGAGCCTAGTTTTTGTTCCCTTCCCACAGAATTAAAGGTCCATGGAGGTAAGGGAAGGTGTCCACACAGAAGGGTTCTGCACAACTCAGGCTACTGGGCAGTGGGATTTCCTACCAAATGATGCTGAACCCCATTCTCTAGTCCTCAGTTTTCCTCCTTAAGTCCCAAAGGCCATGCTTTCCATTGGGGTGTACATGTCTGGGCTTGGGAGGGTGGAGAGGAACAGGGAAAGCTGTATGTATGTGTAAACTTAGGTAGGAGTAGACAGTTTTTCTGTGTGGCTGGGTGCCCACAAGACCTCTCAAGATACTGTGTTACAGGATTCAAAGAGGATTACTGAAAGGCCACTGTAGGAATTTTGTGGAGCTGAGATTGTGTAGTTTCCTGAGATGGACTTGTTGCTATGATCACAGGAGAGCAATCAACTCACATTGATTATCCTTGATACCAGTCTTGTAATACTCGGATTCTCAAATCAGAGAATGTACCTATTCAGATGTAACAGATACTTACAGCTTGACTGGATCTTTGCCCACAGTGCACTGTGCTCACAGCCATACCCCACCCCACCCCCATGGCAAACTCTAGTCACTTGCAAATGTTTTAGTTTAATATTAATTCCTAGGAATTTACCCAACCATGTGTCTTAGACCCAGACACATTAGTGTCAAGAACATAATTATAATAGCATCTCAAAGAGTGAGGACTCAGATATTCTCTGTGATGTCAACCATGCTTTTCAGGAACAAGCTCTCCTGCCTTTAATAACATGTTTAGGAATACTGGACTATCATGCCAAGCACATCAGATCCAGTGTGAGTTACATTCTAGAGGTATAGTTTCTAGGTTAGGCCTCCCTATCCTGTTTTCAATTATGTTACTATACAAAGACCTATGCCCTAAACAGACAAGTTATCTATCCGCTGTGTGCCAACTGAAGCTATAATACTGGAGCAGGCATAGGATAACTGTGGTAGACACTTCATTTTGACAAGGGCAAAATGTCACCTCCCACAAAACTTCTGAAATTTAGTTGGGCAAACGATGGAAGCTCTTTGATTAGGAAGGGAAACTCCTTCCAAAGTTCTTGTCTCTGCCTTCTTGCCCCTGGTTTCTGTATTCTAAGCTATTTTTCTTTTCCATAAGAAATGTCCTGTGCTTGCAGCATCAGTTTTCTCATCCTGTTTCCTGCCTAGAGGTTTTGGGCTCCAGAGCTCTCGTTTCCATTTATACTATCTCTATCCCTTTCGGTTTAAGCTGATCATAGAACTCAAAGTTGTTGCCACAACAAACTGTAGGGCTGAGGTTTTTGTAAATACAACTTTCTTTAAAAGCTTGTTGCTCTTTTATAAATGTTATTGGGTTCACTCCAATGAGAGGTCATACTCTACTTTGGTTTGCTAGTGAGATGAAGAGGGACAGCATCCTTAGGCTCTTAGATGGCTGGTTGTTTGACTAAACCATTCTAAGCAATCATATAAAATACTTCTGCGATCTTAGTGAAAGATTTTATAAGTCAAACTCTCAGATTGTTTGTTTTTCCGAGACTCTTTAGATTTGATCGTCTGAAAATAATTTCTTAATATAGTCATGTGCCAAATAATGACTTTTAAGTCCACACTAGATCACACAGATGTAAAGGAAGCTATACTACTAGGCTTGTGTGAACATACTCTGTGATGTTTGCACAACAATGAAATCAACTATTTCTCAGAATGTATTCCAGTTGTTATGTGACACACAATTGTATTAGTATTGGCATTTGGAGAGCCTGGGACTTTTCAATACTAAGACAGCCTTTCTTCTTTTTAAGACTCATTCTTTTAGCCTATCTCCTTTTATATTCTACTCTATACTCCAGGGGGAAGTCTGTTGGCATCTTTAATATTCTGAATGGAATTTCCTTAACTACATCACATAGTTCATTAAGACATTTTTCTACTTCCCTGTTACCCAGACAAGTGTTGAAATGTCCGCTACTTCATTGTAAGAATGTCTTTCCCTGTAGTTCCCAATGACATAGCCTCACTTTCCATTAAGCTCTCACCTCAAGTCTTCTACACGGCCATTAGGCATGCACTAACAGTTTTCTAGGTGCTCACACTCTCACTGCTATTTTTTTCAAAATCCCTCCACATAGGGTTTGCATATGTTCAGTTTTACAGAGAGTGCCACAAAGTTTTCCAAAATGCTTGTACAAATTTATATTATACCCAGAAATGTGTGAGAGTTTCAGTTGCCCCACATTACTTATTAGTTTTGTTATTGTCTATCTCTTTCATTTTAGGCATTCTGGTATAGGAAATGGTATAATATGGTGGTTTCAATGTGTATTTTTCTGATTACTTATGAGGTTGAACACCATTTGAAAGTGTTGTTTTTGGCTAATTTTAGGTTTTCATAAAAGGGCTTATTTAAGCCTTTGCTCACACTTTTCTATTGGGTAAGCCTTTCTCTTTGATCTGTAAGAATTTTTATGTATTCTAGATGATAATCCTTTTCCAAATCTATAGTTTGGAAAACTTTTCCTATTTGGTGACTTGTCTTTTCACTCATTTTAAAAATATTTCCTTCTTTTAAAATAAATAGCAACCTTTAATTTACTGTATTCTAATTTATCAATTATTTCCTCTGAAGTTAGTGCTTTATGTATTTTACTTAGAGTTTAAGATCATGAAGACAGTCTATTGAGTTATCTTCTAAATGCTTTATATTTTTACCTTTCATATTTAGGTTTATAAGTCATCTCCTTTAAATATTTATTCTATAAAGAAATAATTATTCTTTTTCTGTTAATGTATATTTTCCCAGTATAACTGATGGGAAAGTCCACCTTTTCCTCATTGTTCTGTAATGTTTTTCTTCTCCCTCCCCCACATCAATGTTTGTATATACATGGGTTTTTTTCAGGGTCTTTATTCTGTTTTTTTGGTTTAACTTCTGTTTCTGCAGCAATATTAAACTGTGCTACACTTCATAACTTTTTAACACCTACCTGATTTGACTTTTCCTTTTGTTCTTCATAAAAGGTATCTTAGCTAATTACCACTTCTAAGTGAACTAAAATTATATTTATTTTAATAAAATATTCAAAATATTTTAACTTTAATTAAATTTTTTAATTTAAAATTAATTTTATTTAAATTATTATAAGCCTTACTTGAATAAAGTTCTTTCTCTTTTGAAATGTGTATAAAAAAAATGTGTATACAAAATAAAACCCTATACAACTTCTTAGAAACTTGGTTCATGTAGCAAAACCTGGAAATGATACAAATGTCCACCAACAAGTGAATACATAAACAAGTAGTGGTATACAATGTTATATTACTCCTCAAGAAAAATAAACAAAATAGTGTTATGTATACCATGATGGATAAATCTCAAAAACATTATGTTGAACAAAAGAAGCCAGACACATGCTGTGTGCTTCTATTTATATAAAGTCATAGAACAGGCAAAACTAATCTAAAATGACCAAAAACAGATCAAATGCTTGCCTGTGGTAGGGAATTCTTCAAAGCACTCAATAGCTGAAAGATAGCTATTCTATTATTAGAACAGAGATAGGACTGAAGTCATGACTAGGACATACAGGTGTCTCACAGTTCTTGCTCTTCAGTGTCTACTGACCAGTGCACTGATACTCTTAGTGTAATTATAACAGCATTAAGAAGAGCTAAAATTTATATTGTATTTATTAATTATCAGACATTACAACACTTTATGTATATACCATTTATTCATTGCAAAGGACTTAATGGGTAAGTATTATTAACTTTGTTTTATAATGAGAAAAGAGAGGCACAGAAAAATGAAGTAATTTACCCACAGTGAAACAGCTATTAAATAAATGAATTATAAACTCAGGTAGTTTGGCCTTAGAGTCTGTGCTGCTAACCAGGAGCTGGATCAATACTAAAAACATGTTCTGTTCACATAGCATAACAACAAGAAGTTGATTTGACAAGGTCAACAAAAAGTTGCCTCATTAGAATTAGCAATATCATGTCAAATTTTGGGAAAAATTCCTTAAGTGGAGTTATTATCTTGTCTATAGTATATAATTAACTAATTATCAACTGTTTCCAAACAAAACAAAACAAGAAACAAAAAGAAAACTGACTCTACAGGAGGGAATGGGATTTTGGAGGGTTTGTATTATCCAGATTACTGGATGCATACAGTTGTAAACTACTTAAACAGGTTTGTGCAAATTGGATCAGTTCCTTCATAGGTCAGGAAGGAAAATTTTCAATCTGTCACTTAGAATCAAATTCTTTTTTTCTGTTCCTCCTAAAGATTTTTATAATTTGTGATTTACTGCAATTTGGTTGTGAGAGAATTTTCTTCTTTTAAAAAGTTTTTGTCTTATAAAAAACATGAGATCTATCCAATTTAAGTGTACAAGATGGTGTTGTGAATATAGGTGCAAAGCTGTGTAGATTTCTAGAACTTGTTCATCTGAATAAGCTTAACTGAAAATTGATGACTGTTCATTCTTAAGTCCCATTTCCCCCTCCCTGAGGTCCCATGCAACCACCACTCCACTTGTTGATTCTACGAGTTGGACTGTTTTAGACACGTTATGTAAATGGTGTAATTTTGTTATTTTCTTTTTATGGCATTAGCATAGTTTCTTCATGGTTCATCCATGTTGTCACACATGACAATTCATGGCATTTTTAAGATTGAGTAGTATTCCATTTATGTATCTACCACATTTTCTTTATCAATCATCATTGATGGACATTTGTTTCCACTTGGAGATTGTGGATAAAGCAATGAACATGGGAGTGCAGTTATCTTTTGAGATCCTGACTTTGATTCTTTTGGATAAATACCCAGAAGTGGGATTGCTGGATTGTATAGTACTTATGTCTTTAATGTTTTCAAGAATCCCCATACTGGTTTCCACAGTGGCTGTACCATTTTGCATTCCCACTGACATTATTCATTCTCATTGAATAGTCTTGGTATGCATGGGGTCAGCCAGTCTGCACTGTTTTTTACTTTTTTAATCCTTCCCCAAATGGGGATCAAAAGAACAACTGTGCTCTGATGAACCTATATAACCTTATTGGTTAAATCCCTAGAGCTTTCCTGACCCATGCACACTCCATACTTGATACGGAATCTACTGAGGTTTGAAATCTAATGATGGGTACATTTCCAAAGTATTGTGCCCACCTAACAAATAAACCAAATTGAATCCTCTGGATTAAGACTCTAAACCATGACAGACATTCCAATTCTATTTCTTTCCTGTGACCTGATAGTTCCTGCAGCTTGCTAACACACCTTTTAATGGTCAGTTTTGACAAAGCATGATATAAGAGCACTGCATCATCCAAATTAAATGGGTGGCCTGCTGCTAGCATCAGTCATCAAAGAAAACTGTCTTTCTACTGAAATTCTGTGAGAATAGTGTTCCCAAGAAAAATTCTTCTATTAATGTTTTCATTAAAGAAATAGATATAGAAAGTGTGAGGGGAGAGGTGCACATTGAAGATGGTGAGATGACTTGTAGGATGTCCACCCTAATGACAACAGGAAGTGTTGTGGGAACTTAGGTAGGATGAGGAAAGGAGGGCAAGAGAGATACCAAGGGTTATTAGTGGATATTCTGGTTGGGGGATAGTTTTTGGATGAAGTTTCATTCACTGACATGGGAAATATATGACGAAGAGCAGGGCTGGGAGGTAAGATACAGATCAAGTTAGTATTGCCTACAGAACAGTCAATGTAAGATGGCAAACAGCAGCTGGCTCTGTGGCTCAGAAGAACAATCTGAGTTTGCAACTCTGATTACTTATTAGTATAGGGTTGATAAATGAAGGTACAACTGGGGATAATGTATAGAGTGAGATGAAGAGATGGCATAAGTCAGAAGTCTGAGGAGCACTAACCCACTGTGAACAGACAGAGGGAAGTCTGCTAAGAACATCCAGAAGTGGCTTAAGAGGTAATTGGAAAACCAGAAAGAGCCGAGATACTAAAAACTTGGTACCCATTCCCTCAGAGTTATTATTGGAAACAGTTTCATCAAAAATTAATGTGACATGGTTCATTGTTTCCTTATATATAAAATGGGCTCGATGATCTCCTACTTGTCTCACAGGCTTGTGAGGTAAACATGAAAAACAAAACCAAAAAGTATTTTAAAAAAAACTTGGTAAGAGTGCTAGCCCAGTGGAATCCAAACTGTAGAGTGCACCAGATTCCTCAGGAGGGCTCATGAACACAGATGGTGTGGTTCCGAATCACAGCAACAGATTTTGATTCAGCAGGTGTGGGCTGGATTCCAGTATCTATCTGAGTTTGCCTAAGGTCCCAGTTGAGGCTGACGTTGCCTGTTGGGTCTAGGTTAGGCTCTGAGGGTCATGGTGTAACACAAATGGAAGAAACCCTGTCTTTGATTTCATAGCGAACCTAGGGAGTGTTCTTCCTGGGCTGTCTCAGGCCAACCCAAGCGAGGTATGTTCACCCTCCTCGCACCTAGTCACACTCGCTTACCTGAGAGCTTGAGTCCTGCGTTCGACAATATGGTGGTGGATTGTTCACATCACTGAGAAACAGCTGCGATGAGGAAGTAAAGAAAGATCTATGGCATTTTATGTGGGGAGAAGGCGGTGGTTCGAAGGAGCTCTATGGAGTAAGAGATGGCCCTTCCCGCCACCCCCAAGTCTGTCAGGTGCAGACCGCGACTTGTTGCCGAATCCGCCAAATTTCTTCAGGACCTTGTGATCTGCACCAGAAGCAGGGGCAGGAGAGTCAGGGACGAGGAAAAACCTGACCTCACCCTTCGGTCCTTTCCTCAGTCCCGAGACGCGTGTGTCCCTCAACACTCCCTTTTCAACGGCACCAAAGTGGGCGTCGGGAAAAAGCATTAGCAACGGGGTTCAGACGGGACGGAGAGGAAACGCATTGCCGTTCGGGCCCCAGGAAGGTCCCCGGGGAGGCTCGCAGCGAGGGGGCCCCGGGACACGTACCTCAGGCCGCGCGCCCTCAGGCCTCAGGGTGCGTGGGAGCGAGTGAGGAGGGAAGCTTGTTCCCGAGCGCCGCGGTGGGAGCTCCCGCCGCAGCCTTCGAGCGAAGAGCGCCAGCGTTCGGGTTTTCGGCCGCACTTCTTCCGGTCTGGAGGCCATTTCTCCACAAATAACCGGGATCAGGAGGGGGCGCTGGGCCGCGCGGTCCCAGTCAGGCCTGCGCCTTCTCCACAGCTGACCCCGCAACGGCCCCCGCGCGGGCGGCAGAAGCGGCCTGAGGGAAGGCTGAAGTAACTCGGCACAGGGGGCGGAGCCTCCGCACCCCGCCCAATCACCGCGGTCGCTCCCGCTCTCTGCATACATTATGCTAATGAAGTCCCGCTCTGGTCCCGCCCCCGCGGGGGTGTCCGAGCCCGCCCGGGCGAAGGTGAATATATTATGCAAATGAGGCGGGCTCCGGCGGGCCGGGGGCGGGGGGAGGGCGGAGGGCGGGGGGAGGGCGGAGGGCGGGGGGCGCGCGGCGGCGGGGCCGCGCAGGATCCGGGCGCCGCGGGGGTCGGGGGAGGGCCGGCGCTCGGGGCGCGCGCGCACTCACTCTCGCTCTCACACGCGCTCGCACCCCGGCATCCCGGAGGGTATTTAAGGCTCGCACGCACGGGGCTGCGGAGACACTTCGAGCAGCCGCCACTCGGGCCTGGCGACGCGCCTTCGCTCCCGGGTCTGTGGCAGTCGCCTCTCTCCGCGCGCCCTCCGCCACCCCTGTGCGCGCTCGTGTCTCTCGCAGCCTTTTTTCCTGACTGGAACCGACTCCAGGTGAGGACCTGGTCGGCGTGTGGAGAAACACCGAGTGGGGAGGCGGACGGCGAACTCAGCCTGACGCAACAGGTCGGGGGTCTGAGGCGAGGGCGTCCGGCCCGCGGTCCCCGCGCGGCCGGAGGGGTCGCCCCGCTGGGTGTCGTTCCTGTCAGGACCGTGTCGCCACCTGGCCTGAGGCGCTTTTAACTCCCCGCCGGGAAGGTGCGGGAGCTGAGCGCGGTCCGCGCCTGCGGGTGTAGACGCTGAGCACAGCCCCGGTCCGTCGCGGCGCCCGGCTCCGACTCTGCCAACTAGTTGTGCCGCCCGGCTGACTGAACTTTGGAGGCACCGTCCCTGTCTCTTTGCTGTGGAGATTCTCGGAAGTGGTAGCGGGTGACAGCGAAGCCGGCGACCCGCCGCGATGCTGATGAAGAAGCAAGCTGGGAAAGGAGGGGGCCGGGAGCCGCGCGCCGAGGACCCGGGCCCCGCCGCCCCGCGCTGTGCGCGCCCAGTGCCCCCGTGCGCCACCCTGGCCGCGCTCCTGTCGGTGCTCGCCGTGACGTCCTGTCTCTACCTGGGGGTGAAAACCAACGACCTCCAGGCGAGGATCGCCGCGCTCGAATCTGCCAAAGGGGACCCTTCCATCCGTGTTTTGCCTGACTCCCTGGACCAGCTCAAAGCGATGGTGCAAGAGAGAGTGGAGCGCCTTCTGGCTCAGGTGTGCAAGGCTGGGGTTCTTTGCACGTGGCTAACGTCTTGCACAGGCCTGCTTCTGTGCGCAGAGCAGCCCCTCCCCGTACTACCCGTGTCCTGGGGGTGCTGCGTGTGCCTCTGCTAGGCGACCACCTGGGCTCGATGGGGCATAGATTCCTCTGTGCACATCTGCTGTCACCCCCCCCCCCACGCTGTGCTGTAATGTTTGCATGCTGAACATCTAAGGAAGTCTTAAAGGGGTGGGGGGAGGCGGTGGCCACAATAGGCAATTTTATCTTTTTAAGATTTCTGGAACTCAAATGACACTCTTCACCAGTTTGGGAAGAACATTGTTTGCAGAGAGAACATCTGTGTTCGTCTTCAAAGAAGGTTAAGAACATAGGTGCTATTAGTAAACAGTCAATAATCCTTTGTATGAGTGAAGTAGCCCCACATGGTTTTAAATCAATGATTAAAATCATTGAGTGTTATCATATCAAATGTTTTTTCAAAATTTGTGACTTTTTTGGGGTAAAGGCTGCAGTGGCAGAGGCGTTTCTAGCACAGACGAGTTGGAGTTGAGAATGGAGAGGAATCTATGTTATGCTCCATCAAACCCAGGGATGGTTGCAGAGTAGTTAGGAGGATTTTAGAACTTGCTTTCCCCATAGATGCTGTTTGGCAGTAGTTGCCCCTCAACATGATAAACAGTTGGCCTTCATGCCTGAAATATTGTCCATTTGAAAACCCACAGCTTACCTAGAGCTGCAAAGTGTTAATGCCAGGTTTTTGCACTGGCTCTACATGCTGGAGCTAAGGGAGAGGGTGATGATGGTGGTAGTAGTTGAAGAATGGAGAAACATACTGTACAAATCCTGTCATTTTGATACCATGTCAGTGCTCATTTTCTTTTTTTAGGACTTGGGTACTATTACCTTTTGACTGAAGTCCAAGTCCATATGTAAACGTGACTTCTGCAGGCTGTCCATGCTGGCGAATCAAGCGTCTGACCAGAGTCCCCAAAGAGTCCATTTCTCTACGCTGCTACTGATGGTTCTTAATACCTCTTGTCTCCCTACAGAAATCCTATGAACATATGGCTAAAATAAGAATCGCAAGAGAAGCACCTTCAGAGTGTAACTGTCCGGCAGGTAAAATGGAACTGATTTAACCACATTTCCTCCACAGCAGAGCATTTGAAAACAAAAATCCCATGTCTGTCAAGTCTACCTGTAATAATAGTAAAGAAAGAATGCAGACCCAACTGACTTTAATAGAATCAACATGTCTCCATCAAAAGAATGGCAAAGAGAGCTCCAAATATTATTTTAAGCAGCATACCAAGTTCTGGTGTGGGAGAACATAGGAGAGATAGAGACAAGCACCCAGGTAGATAAGGGCATGATGGCTTACAAAGTTCTTAGATACACAGAAAAATATTGTCCAGTTTTACTCAGTTGTTTTAATGTCTGGTAAAAAAGTCTTCAGGACACTTTAGATTCTGGTAGCTCATGTTGCCGTAGTCCAAGGTCTCCATTTATTCTGTTGTCTTAGTTAGCCTCCTTACCATCCTCTCTTGCTTTTTTTTTTTTTTTTTCATTCAGAAATGTTCTTACTTTCATCCTCTTGCTGAAGATGAGGACTGAAAGGAAGTTTGTGTTTTATCTTGAACTTTCTATCACAAAATACTGCATTTTCATTATCTTCTCAGAAAAGGCTCTTTTACTTAACCAGTTTCTGTGCTGCATTAGGGAACTGTATTAATGGCAGCATATCAGCCAAAGGATGGAGAAAAGAGACATCAGTGAACAGACTCCCCTGGGTAATCATTAAATCTTCCTTCACAGACTTCTGAGGCTTGGTAGTCAGTCATCTGTAGAACTAACAATTTAGAAGCCATTGGAATATGGCCATTGGACAACATCTAGTAGATTCAACTGATAGAAGCCATGAGAAACTCCCATGAGTTGTGAGCTTTATATTTCAGATAGATCTTGTTACTGCATTTATGAATATTTTAGTTTCTTTTTATCATCACTTTTGGAAAAGTGCATCTCTTACTTTGTCTTTAATGCTCAGAATCCTGACATTTCGATACTTACATGTGCAAACGCTGTGCATTTTTTCATGTTCTGAGGTTTTTTTAATTCTTTCTCATGGTAACTTGTTTTGATACAGCTAAACCAGACATATATTGTTTAGAAATTTTAAACGTCAACTTCTGGTTGTACATCACAAACAGTTTCACTCTAGGTTCTGCTGAATTGTCAACCATTGTGGAGCTGGAGGGTTTTTTTTTGTGTGTGTGTGTGTGTGTGTGTGTGTGTTTTAATAAATCCTTTTTATGGAGAAGACAAATGTTCACTAATAGGATAACAAAGAGTTAAGGTTTGACATTGTAAGTTTTAGTTATTTTAAGTTGGGAAAGACTTCAGAAGCCAGAAATTCAGGGAAGGCACTTTTCTAATGCAGGAATTAGCTGGAAACAACCTCATCAGCCTGTAGGGATTATTTAAATCCTCAAAACAGTTGGTACAAGGCTTCAGTGATCAGACCTATTAAGAGAAGAGCTTTTTTCCCCCTGAATACTGTATTCTTCCTGGTTAGGTGAACAGTAACCAGTGTTTAATTAATAGGATTCTTAGTGAACCTGATAAAGAAGTTTTACATAGAGGAGTTGTTAGACAACAAGTTAATTCATAATCTGGAATAAGGCTAGGGCATTGAGAGTGTACTTTAAATTATCTTGCAAGAGCTTTTGAACCACTTATCTTTCTCACATTTGTTTGATAATAGGTGGTGGTTTCACAACCATAAATAAACAAGCACCAGATAAGTGGTTATTTCTTTGGCTTTTTTTTTCTTCCCACTCTTGCCAATTGCCAATCGCTG
Organism: Uropsilus gracilis; assembly: GCA_004024945.1. Classification (NCBI taxonomy): domain Eukaryota; kingdom Metazoa; phylum Chordata; class Mammalia; order Eulipotyphla; family Talpidae; genus Uropsilus; species Uropsilus gracilis. The sequence continues at coordinate 47,124 of PVHY01006587.1, read as the reverse complement.
CTTTACTTTCTGGCCACCACTAGAGCTCCACATTACATCAGTTTTCACCAGGTTACTTGTGAGGTAAGTATTTAAAGGTGCGCTCTCCAGCATGGACTGGAAGATTGCTTGCTGACAAATCACTATTATAGAAGTACTCTCTTCTGCTTGTGGAGAAGTGAGACATCATCAAGGTAAAGGCATTAAGATCCTGGGAAAAGTATGTTATTTGGAGTTATGGACAGCCAGCACTGTCTTTGGGAAGGAATCAGGGAGACAGCTCTTCCCACCTGGTTTGGCTCTCACTCTGCTTGGCAGTAACTAAGAGTTGTCGCCTGACATATCTGTTTGTAGGGCAGAATGAGACAAGTCTGTGACCTCAACTCAGTTCCTGTGGACACATGCCCACCCCTTGAAGTTGACACTCTTGTTGACAGTCTCCGTCACAGAGCCAAGGACTGATAGCAAAGGACTAATGCTGTGTGGTTGCTGTTCGCTTTAATCACTTTTCATAGGACTCAACTCTGCTGGGGTTTTTCCAGGTAGGCTACAAGGAAATCATAGAATTTATAGCTGTCTTTCTTAAAAACACAGGAAGGAGCACGAGTGGGAGAAGAATGAGAAAGACTGTAATGGAATGGTTTCTAATGGAAAGGGAAACACTTGCTCTTTTCATCTTTGCAACAACCCTGTGTATCAATAATCTCATTTTACACATCAGGGAAATAGACTCAGAAAAGGTGACCAACTCAAAATACGAAAGGCAAGGTGGGGATTCATGCCCACATCTGACAGACTTGAAAGCCCCAAGTTAGCGAGGAATGGAGAATGAGTATAGGATTGGAGCTGGACACTTCTGAATTGGCATCCTGAGTCTGCTACTAGATAACTAACCCTGCCCAGACGAATGAACTTCTCTGGGTTTCATTTTTCTCATCTGTAAAAAGAACCCCAGATATGGCTAATACATTTCTTTGTGGGTGATGATTTAACTAAACAGCTGGCGTATTAGTGTTTGTTCATTAGATGAAAGCAATTCCTTTTTACTGAAGTAGGTCCTTGAATGAAGTCATTTTGTGAAAATGTAGCTCAATAGTGGGGGCCACTGTCTACATGGAGGGGGGGATGTTCTCCCGGTGTTTTATGTGGTTTTCTCTGGGAAGTCCACGTCCCAAAGATGTGTACTGATGAGTCTCAATAGTCACAGTCAGAATGCGTATCTGTTTGAAGGGTATCCTTTTCAGGGTGGGGTCCCACCATGCCCCTGAGCGGCTAATATGGGTTTTCCCCATCTGACTCTTGAGCTGGAATAAGTGGAGTGGAAAGTGAAGGAATGACTACAGATAGAAATGATTGTAGAATATTAGACTGTTTGGGGTTTTATTTAGAAGTTTTATTTACAAGTTTGGTGGTATTTCTTGACTAGAAGTATGTCAGAAGAACTTAGCTCTGATTTTTACCAACTAACCTATTTATTGTCCAGGTTGCTGTTTTTCTGTCTTTTCACTGAGAGTTGCTGTTTCCAAGAACCTATTGATGATGTTAAGTGAGAATTTCCTGTATATTATATGCTACTTCTTAATCTCGTCCCTGGGACACATTATAGGTGTGAATCTGAGGCATTTAAATATGTCACTTCCTTGAATTCCAGTGATTTTAGATCTAATGCTGCTTGATTAAATATACCTGTAGATAATAGTCAAACTGACCATGAGTATCTTTGAGTGCTGTGTTGGTGAGTATTACTTACAGATGTTTATATTAGTCTTTTAAATTAATTTTACCAAAATCAGGGGGGAAACTTTTGATCTTCTGATTCAAATATGATAGAAATAGATAGAACCTGAACTTAGAGAGTACAAATATGGTAAAAATGTCATTAAGATTTTGATTCCAGATGTTTACAAAGGGAAGACCCTTAACTATCTAACTCGTATTCACTTTTATTAGCAACTTTATTAGCAGCTTTATTGAAATATAGTTTATAGTATTTACCAATAGTAAGTATGTGATTCAAAGATAAAAAATATAAATTTATAGACTTGGGCTACCATAGCCATAATCCAATTTTCAATTACCTTTATTGCCCCCTGCCCCCATTCACCTTTACTTTTTCAATCCATTCAGGAATTACTTTATTTTTGAAATATTTTCTTGAAGGGACTCTCACTGTAAAATTTAAAAAAAGAAGACACAATTGAAGCTCTGTTTATCAGCATATCCGACTTAACCGTAATTGAACCAAGAAAATTGAGCTGCCATCGGTGGCTTGGCCTCTGTAAAACTGAACAACTGGACATCCTAGGGCAGGATAAATTGGCCCTTTGCTGTGGCTACTGAATTCTGTTTTGGGTTCTATTGGAGCCCTACATAAATCATGTGCAAGCCAGGCATATTTATGGGAGGGTTTGTATGTCCCAGCGGACAGGTAGAAAAGCAAAAAGTGTTTAGATGACTGAGGTTTTGGTAACTTACTCATAGGTAGAATTGCTGCCTGAGATATTGGTTTAAGTACCTCTGTGGTGTAATGGACAGAGAATGTCACTGGACTATAACGAATCCAGTGTTCTAATCCTGGCTTTGTCACTAACATGGGAAGCAATCTTGGGGAAGTCTTTTTTCAAGAAAACCTTTTGTAGACTCTATTTTCATATTCCCAAAATAGGGGACCACTTGGGGTAGAATGATTTTGAAGTTCATGTATTGGTTATCCAAGCCTGCTGTCTGCCAAATATGTGGTAGCTGCTGGGAATACCCTGATGTGCAAAGCCAACATGGGGTCTGCCTTCAGGAAGCTGGTATTTCCATGAGGATGACAGATAGTTATTTTAAAATGTCATGAAATTTCAGGTATGACAACCCAGGAAAAGAATTAAGTGCTGTGGAGCATGTGATCAAAGCTGTACCCATGTTGCAAATTCTAGAGGTTTTGGAAAGAAAAGAGAAATTCAAAAGAAAAACCACCAAGTAGAAAATCTGGCATCTGATTATGAATAAAAGCTTCGCAGTGGATAGAAGGTAGATAGGGATAAATGATGTGCTGTCATTTCTGAGTTCTCTCTCCACCCTCTTAGTGTGTGAAAATGATCACATGCAAAATAGGAATAAATATAGACAAACAAAAGGACCTGTGACTCAAGTATGAGTGACATAGACTCTGGTGACTGAGTTAGTGACAACCTCTTCATTGGGGGTGGAACTCAGTCTTCACTGTAGCTTTAAGGTTTATTATTATTATTATTATTTGAGTCTCGGTCTACCTATGTTGCTCGGGGTAGTCCCGATTCCACGGACTCAAGTGATCCCCAGCCTCAGCTTCTCAGGTAGCTGGGATTACAGGCACCTGCCACCGTGCATGGATGCTTCTTCGAGAACAGGTCTCACTATGTTGCCCTGGGTAGTCTTGAACCTGTGAACTCAAGCAATCCCTGGCCTCTTGTCTCCTAGCATTTGGATTCTAGATGCGTGCCACTGCACCCAGCAGCTTTAAGGTTTTGTGTCCTTTCTCTATGAGAAGACCCCTAAGTTTCTTTGCTAACGCAGTTTTATCATTTATAACATGTGTTTCCTGCTTGCATAGCTTTTTACTCAGGCCACTGTGCTAATCAACTCATAATGAAAGGGAAGAATACATCAAGCATGGGCATCATCATGTGCAGATTTTCAGTTCTGTGGGACAGTCAGAAGCCATCGGTAGGAAGAAAGCAAGTTAGAATGCTGTGTTTAAGTGAGAATAGCTCTCCATTTAGGCCAAATAATACAATGCCATGTCCCACAGTCTCCAAGCATTGGGGTGAAATGGTTTCTGTCCTAATGAATGCAGCAGTTTGAATGTGACACTTTTAACTGGCAGCTGACAAAATGCCCTTCCACCCAAAGGACCAGGAGCGTTGCTTTCCTGAAGCTGTCTTCTTATCTCTTGGCCCCTCTGCTGTTTCTCTCATCTGTAAGTCAGTAAGATGCTCGTTCTTCAATTTTCCTTTCACTTGCCGACCTTAGTGATTCTGTTTTCTCCATGAACTGGGAATTATTTAAGAGAAGGCTATAAATTCTGCATAAAGGTCACTTCTTTCGAGTTCATTTGAAGAAGGTGAAGGTATCAGTAGCTTCCAAGGCACCTAATCACCTACTGTGCTTCTGATTGGTTTGTAATTGTACAAATTCAACTGCATGACATTTACAAACCAGCACTCGAGTGTTTAAATTAGATCTAGGAATGGAGAGGGAGGGTGTCTGCTAGTCAAGAGGAAGCAAACACAGAGCCAGTGGGGAAATACACCGGCACAAGACAATTTTACAGTCTGGGGGGGCTTTTCCTGCTGCAGGGAAACCTTGCTAGACACTCCTCAGAATAACATCAATCTGTGTTATCGTGAGTGGAAACCATCCAAAACCTATTATGAAAAAGTGTTTTTATTCCATCCTACCACTTTATAAACATTCCTTGGTGGTTTGATGGAAGCTGAGAATGTGAAAACATTGTGAGTCAGTCTGGGCTGCGGGCTGTAGCCCGGGCTGATATGGGTGACACTCCCTGCAAGAGGTGAATGCTTCATGAGAGTTCATAGTTTTTTCTATGTGTGGTGGAAATGACCATGACAGATTCACATACTGAACTCACAAAAACGTAGTTTTTGTTTCATCTGGAAGGTTTTCAGCCATCTTGCAATTAAAAGAACATTTTAAATCGACTTTTAAGTAGGAGGAAAGCCAATAGAGAGGGAGGCAGAAGTGCAAATCACTTACAGACGAAAGCGGATCCCTTTTCATCGGCGTCATATATTCCTTCTCAAGATTCTTTTGTAAGTCATTTCATGACTGAATCCCTTGAAGAAACGCCACCAGAGTGGCAGGCACCTTCCCTTTGTGACCACTAGGGGGAGAAACGGAGCCGAAATGTTAGACTTCCTGTCCTCTGTGAGTTCCTTCTCTTTAAAATCCTGACTTCTGTCTCTCCACTTCTGTTTGCAATGACAGAGATTAATGCGGGAAGCAAGTAATTTCTTCCATCTATATTTGAAGGCTAAAATATCCCAGCAACTATAAGAATCTGAGGTAAATTTAGGTATCTTAGATATTGTAGATATTTGAAGTAAAGATATTTGTAGTAACTGTCATATTTATATTTTTTGCAAAGTTTATTTAATAAATTGTTACACAGATTTGAGGCTAATATACTAGTCCATAGACTAACTAAACTTAGTTGGTGGGAATTTTATGCTTATGTTCTGTAATTCCGAGAAGTGAGAATCATGGGCAATCACTACCATGGTTTTGACATTCTTTCAACTTCAGATGATATGAAAGTTGGCATGCATTCCTTATTGTCTTCGTATCATGTTCCTTAGTCTGATTATTTGGTCTGATTTGCCAGGAATGCCAAAAATTATCTTCGCTTGGATATTAGTAGTTTAGATTTTAGGTACTCTAGGCTTCTGGATTATGTACACAAAGTTTTTATTCTTATGTTTGAAATGTGGTCAACGTTTTTTAGAAATAATCTTCCCATTAGGTTAAGTGACTGGATAAATGATATACATTGTAGCCAACTCCAGTATGTACATTATAGAAAGACTGAGAGGGGGGCTACACGTAACAGGAGGCAGCCTGATGGTGGAGGGGCACTTTCCCCCAGAGTTTACATGTGAGGAGACTGAAAACCAGGTTGTCAGTCAGCCCACATTCCTGTTCTCTCCAAAGCATCTCTCTTTACCATCATGGTACTCCTGCCAGCGCTTTGGCTCTTGCAGCAGCTAGTGGCGAGCAGTCACGCATGAGTGTCTGCGTCAGGGCTGGAGGAATGTCCTTGTTTTTTGATTCTGAAGCTCTTAGAATTGGATACTCCTGGTAAATTGACACTACTCTCAGCCAAGTTCCCATATCTTGGTCGACTCTGGGGGTGATTCTGCTTGATTTACCCTTGTGGGAATTATGTGAAAACTTTGGTTTATTATCAGCGTCTAGCTGGTCTTTTTATTTTTTTAACTTAATTTTTATTTTACATCGTTTTCTACCCCAGACTTCTCATTCCACCTTATCACCTGTGAACTATCATCTTCATCTTTCATCCTCTTCCTACCCTCTTTCTTCCCTCCTCCCCCGCTCATGTTCTAGCTAGACTTTTTTAAATGTATATCATAAGATCTTAAGGTAAACCATTCCCACCAGCCACACACAAAACCAGCTTTTGGACTTTCAGGTTATGCTCGAAAGTCCTAGACCCAAGTGAACTTGGGAATACTCAAAATAATTTTCTACTGAAAGAATTAGGGCTCAGGGTCAGAGCTGACAAAGCTTGAATGGAAACAAGCTGCTTAAATAATTACCTTTCTGAGGATGGTTATCATCCTGATTGGGGGTCAAGTGGGTGAGGTGACCCTGGAGGCACATCTGACTGCTAAGTGGTCTCACATATCATTGTCCTTCCTTCCTGAGGGAGGGGGTTGGGGGTCCAGTCCCACCAACCTCATTTACACGCTCTCAGCTGGAGCTCTGGCTAGTGTCTGTGTCTCCCTGGGGCTTCTTGTCGAGTCCTCTGTGGAAGGTTTTCATAAAAGTTCATCATCTTTACAAGGAAGATCTGTCAACTTGCCTTGGTTGAGGACTTTGATTGTGGTTTAGCTCTTTCCACATGCTGATATTCTCAGCCCCATGCCTTTTTGTTTTCTCTGAGGACATTGTGGACCAGAAAGCATAGAAGTTAATACAAACCATGGTGGTCAAGCCATTCAAGGGTTTTCAACATTTCTTTAAAGGGCTGAACCCTTTCAAAAATGAAATCGGATGAGAAAGCCCTATGTAAAATATCAGATTCCATGGGAGCTACACATGGATGGACCTTGGAGGTCTGAGGGAGGGGAGGCCAAGGCCCTCTGTGCTCTATCTGCTACCCACCCAGTTCCCCCATCTTGGCCAGTAAGATCCCAAGGAACATTAGGACTCCACAGGATACTGTGAGAAATTCCTAAGTTCTCTGTCTCGGGATATGTGTGCTGTCAACCCCGAATCTGTAACTAGCAGCAGTCCTAGGAATGATGGCAGCAACTTTGTTTATTAAACTGGATGGAATCCAGCAATGATCGTTAGTGTAAGTCTATCACTTGAATGATTGTTGTCCAGCAAAGCAGATATAACAATAATAGTCATATTCCCGGGACGCTGGGAAGCTCTCCTGTGTGGCTGAGCAAGGTTTTCATCAGGAAATCAACATCTTACCACATTTCTTTTCTAAAAGTCACTGGTTTTTCAAGCCATCAAGTCACAATGTTTTTATTTTTGATGAAAAATTTTTGTGCTTTTTAAAAGTTTCTTTGTATTTACCTATTCTGTGACTCAATATATTTGGGTAAGGTTTTATGACCGTGGTTTAGAGCAAATCCATTGCTTTCTTTACTATTTATATAAAGGAGGCGACTTTTCAGTGATAGTTAATACTAATTTAGAAAGGATATGAAACATAATTTTCTCCCAAATTATATCCCTTTGTAGGAGATATTTACTGTGGAAAAGTTATTAAAGATGCTTCTTAGATGTTTGAGACTTTTTTTACTTGATTTTGTTTGTGTGTCAAAATGTTGCTGTTTATACATTGAAATTTGAATCAACAGTGTAGTGAGAATATATGAATCGTGCATCTATGCTAAAGTAATAATGGGAAAAACCTCCAGGAATTTTAGCTTTAGCCAATAGTGAATGATATCTACAGTACATTTCAAAAAAAAAACCTTAAATCTGGCTATAATCATAATGTAATAAGTACTGCAAAAGGGAATTTGAAAGACAATCCTCTACCTCCCATCGAAATGAATGTCCACTGTCATCGGCAATGCTGGTTACTGTGCGAGTAGCTAGTTGTGGACAGTAGTTTGGCCGAGAGCAACGCCTGCGTCAGTTGTCTCATTGGACACTCTGTGAGATGACACAATAACTGTACGAGTTATGGAGCTTGCTGAGCAATTTATTTTCTCTCCAATACACGGTCTCAGAGCATGGACTCTCAGGAAGTCTGCAAGAGAAAATGACTTAAAAAAAAAAAAAAAACAACAACCTTACTTGACCCTATGGGAGAAGACGGTGATTAGCGCCACAGCAAAGGAAGAAAGACGGGGCGAAGACCACAGGCAGCAGAGTTCACTGACGCAAAAAAAAAGGCTGCAAAAAAAGAGGCTTAACCAAACAGAGTGTATCCCCTGAATTTGCTCCCTGAATCCCATAGATACACTGACAACTTCCTAGGAGTTTACGCAAAGTCTGACGGTACGGCTTAGAGTTGCTGAGTACATGGTGCATCTGGAAGTTTTTAATAAGAGAGAACTCTGGCGTTGAGAAACTACATCCATAAAGTAGCAGGGGCTTTCACGTTCTTGTCTGTCCTTCTGCGCAAAGCCATTTAATACTCTACATCTCAGCTACTTTGAGGATCTGGTCCCGAAGATGGTTTGGTTTTATAATCAAGCTCAGTGTGAGGGGTGGTGAAATTCCCATGGCCATTTATGGAATATTAAAAAAAAGTTAACTTATTGTTATGCTGAAAGTATCCTTGAATATCCTTGAAGTCTGTTTTCTACATGTGGGCCCATGGCACATTATATTCAGAATGTGTTTGCCTTCTTTTATGCCTTCTGTTTGAGCAGAAAGTCTCTACTCCAACATTGGTCCTCAAAAAGAAACCCAGCTAGAGGAATTTTAGACCCAATCGCATTTATCATATATATATATATATATATATAAAACTCACATATGTGTGCATGCATATGTATGTATCATACATTGTTTTATCCCTTTTGCAGTTCTTGCACAAATCTCCCCCACTTGTTGGATTTTAGCCCTAGACCACTAGCACTTGACTGCTTACGAGGCTTGAGCAGTTATGGAATATGATGAGGTTAGTAATGTTCCCTGAACTCCCCCAAACCAGGAGTAAATGCAACCAGCACAGCCAGAGGAGTGAGGTTCTGTTAGAATCTCAGGGGATGAACGTGGCTTTATTGAGCGTCTGTTTTTGACGAACAGAAAGGACAGGGCTGGCTCTGGGATATCGCTGTGCATCTGTAAGAGTAGAGGGCCTCCGTGTTCTGAGTGTACACTCCTGTCTAGTCAGACGCTCTCTTTCTATCTCCCCCCTGCTTCTCAAGCATGAATTGACCTAGATTTTGCCCCCTTTCTACTGGGGACAATCTTCCCAGCTCACTGTTCTCTCTAGTTTGGCCAGGGGCTTCACACCCACAGGTCACCAAACATCACCAGATTTTCCTTTGGCAATTAGCTGTGTGTTTTACATATGACAGTTTAGCTGGGAAATCATCAGTGAAACATTTCAATGCTTCTTCCAGATTTCAGAAGTTAACTAATTGCTTCTCAGAAATGACGGTTAGAAGATAATTTTCCAAACAGGTAAAATCATGACTTATTTTACAGATGTGAAATGAACAGATTCAAAGATCTTAACATAAGTCATTAAAAAGTAGCGACTATGATATAATCAGCTCAAGGGAGAATTTAAAGTCAGATACATTAATAGTTCCAGTATATTGAAACTGAGTAGGTATGGTGGCAAAACCAGGCTTTTCTGCAGTCAGGGAGGAAAGTCAAATGTATTCTGTCAGAAGGAACTTGCGTGTCTCTTTTGCATTGCTCTTAGTGACAGACAGATTTGTAAAAACGCTTCCCAGAGAATCACAGTCAGCTCAGCAGGAAGGTGGGTGCTAGAGGCATCATTTTTCACTGGAGCACGTCTTCTCCCTACCTTACAAAAGCAACTATGTAGGAAAAATATCCTGAAGGCAGCAATAATTTTAAAGGTTTCTGTTTTTCCTTGTTAGTATAGTCTAGTCATAATTGTTTCCAACCCTGTGTCTTTCCATTTCTATGGAATGGGTTAAGAGATGCTTAATTCTCTTATTGCTGCTAATATTACTCAAAGGACAATTCCTTTAGTGTGGTTATATTTTCTTTTCATGGGGGTAGCAAGGCCTGTATCACTGGCCTGGTTTACATATATTGCCTTTAATCCTACCACTGAAACTTGCTTATTGCAGAGAGTGCTTTGGAAGACTCAGTTTCCTGTTTTCAGGCATCAAGGTCAGAGATGCAGTGACCTTGACCTTGTGTTTTGGAAAGTTGTGATCAAACTGTTACATTATTTTTCTCCTTTTCCTGTACTTCTAGGGCACTACCTTTGTGAAAAGCAGTGGTCACTGTAAAACAATGCCCAATGTAAAGTAAGTGGTAAGATATAAAGAAAGCTCTAAGATGGTCTCTTATATCAGATTTTATGAAGGACTGTATTGTGATTTTGTAGGAACAGTTCTTTTGAATAAGTAAGTTCCATAGTCTTTTTTTTTTAATTTTCCTATTCTGTATGTATTTAGGAATGGAACAAACAATGTTATATCCACTCTGTTCATGTACATTTTTGAATTCATAAATGATAATTGTTCCATAATAATGAAGAATTTATACAAATATCTGGCATTTTCCTTTAGCAAAAAGCTTAGAGGAGCAACCCTTTGCTTATTTCTGGGTTTGGGAAAGACTGGGAAGGAGGGTCTCAGCCTTTATCATGAAGTGTGGGTGTGCTGGTTGCCTCTGCTTTGGGCTGCCTTTGTTGCCATCTGGCTTGGACTTCAGCTGGCTCATCCAATGGAGCAACGCCACCTGGTTCTCATCACTTTCATTCAGATACCTTGTCTTTGATTCATTCTTCTGAGATTAACTGCCTGTCCTTGGCCACTGACCTCTGCCATGGTCCTGCCATGCTGGATCATATCCCCCCTCTGCCATCACCTTCCACCCTTCCACTTGACCAGCTGCTCAGCCCTCAGCTGCCCATCTTGGAGGATGCTCTCCTCTGCTCCTCCCTGTTCTAAGTGCTGCCACCTTTCAGCTGAACCCACTTCAATTTTAAGGTAAGAGTGGCCAAAATTACGTAACAGAGTTGCCTCTCCATTCTAGGGAGAAATTCTGTCAGAATGGGGTCTGAGGGTTGACTGGGAAGCATGGAAAAATCATAAGGCAATTAATACTGTTGTAGGGGATGATATAATTTTCATGCAGAAAATTCTGCATGTTCTGGTGGCCTCATGTGACTACATGGAGGGGAGAGTTAATTTTAAAGACTAATTATTTTGGATGTCAGTATCTAAAATTTACATATTGTGGGTAACAGGCTTCTGGTATGTCTTAGCTCTTGTCATCTCTGGCAAAGTGGATAGGTTCATGTATTCAGATGCTTTAAAAGTTTTTTTTTTACTCAATTAATTGATAGACTATTAATTGGGATTTGCTATGGGCAAGACCCTGTGTCAGAGCTCCTACTTTTTACAGAAAGAAGCTGCAGAGCTCTTGTGAAGGAATAATGGCATCAGATATGCAGGCCTAAGATGGCAAGAGAAGGAAAAGCTATAAAAGTAGCCAACTGTATCCAATTTTATGGATTTAGAACTGCAATGATAATTGGAATTTGAACTCATAATTCCACTTCATTTACTTTTCATGATTTCAAAATAGCACTGTGTTCTTGGGGAAGTTGGTATTCGCATTTTTCCTTTTCCTGAGAAAATTGGAAAAGTTCTTTAATGAGCTCTGAGATGTTCAGCAGAAATGCTGGTGATATGCCAATTAGATGTTTTTACCCCCTGAAGACAAATGATCTTTGTCAGTTGTTAGGTCAAATGTGACACTTTTAACCCCTTGGCTCCCTCCCCTGCCCAGGCTGCCTTTCATGGCTGTTGCTTCTAAGGAAACTTGCAGGTTCTCTAAGAGGTCAGCTCAGATGCCATAGCACATTTTCCAGTGAAGGCGGTGCCTGGGTCTCTGCAGACTCTCAAGGTATAAACACTGAGATTCACTCAGGTGTCTGTGAGTAACTGTGCTACAGGACTTCCCAGCTTGCTCACTCTTCCCATTTGGGGCTGGAAAGGTCTTTGTTTTAGGGGTTTTCTTGTGTCTTGTAGGATGTTCAGCAGCATCCCTGGCCTCTGCTGGCTGATGCTCCCTTTGTTTTCCACAACCAAGCGTGCCCCTCCCGGTATTCCCAAATGCCTTCCAGGGAGCAAAATCCCACCTCTCCTGCAGTTGAGAAGCCTTTCTTTTAAGGATGTCCAGTGAACGAGGGAGATGGGAATGTCTACTCTGACCCCCTCCTTCCTCCCTCCACCCCACCTCTTTGCTTCTTATTGTTTGTTGGTTCATGTTTAACCCATTAGTCTCTTCTGGAGCAAAGTCCTTTTCCTGGTGTGGATCTGTGTTCCTGGGGCCATGCTGCTTAGACTTTCAGTCTTAGCTTTGCATCAAGTAGGCAGTCCAAGCTCATTTGGTGTCCATCATTGTCTGTGTCTCCTTGCCGAATATCTCCTCCATTCTGTTTTCAATCTCTTTTTGGTGATTTTTTGTGCCTTGTGGTCCTGGCCTCTGGCTTAGGGAAACTGGCTCCTCTCCTTTGTTGGCTGAGGAGTTCCTTGGAGGGAACAGACATCATCTGATGGTTGGTCAGGTTGGTCTCGTTGATGGCTTGCTGCTCAGCTGTCAGGCCAGTACCATATTTCTGTGGCCTTTCTTCCCTAGTGGATAAGTGGTGTGCCTTGCTCTCGCTGGAGGCTTGTTGTTACTATTAAAACACAGCATGCATGTGACAAAAATGCAAGATTTTGAAATTGTTTACACTGTTCTGTCTCTCCCCAGAGGAGTCCATGGTTGATAGTCTTTGGTGTGTCTTCCTAACAAAATTTGATTTGCATCTTCCTTTTTAAAGGCTTTATAATATTGTACTGTAGGAATGTACCACCATTTATTCAGTAAGATCACTTTGGTTTAGGTACTGTTTCTGGTTTTTCTGTTTTCTATTCAAGATTCCTTTGATTCTTGCTTCTGTTCCATACAACCTCAAGCTGTGTGGATTTTATTAGCATGTCTATTGCTTAATAAATATGTGTTCACTAAATATTTTTCTGATATAATGTACTGTTGATAAGATATTTAAGTACCACTTTCAAGAAAACCCAAAGCCCTAATTTTTAACTTTTGCAGATTTTCAAGGTATAAATATCCCATCAGAATCTATTTCAACTAACTAGTTAGGAAGGGATAAGTTTGAGTGTGTATTAGCTTGGTTTTTAGTTTATTTATTGTTTTTTATTTAATTTAATTTATTTACTTTTTTATTTTTAATTGTGACTTGTGGAATGACAGTCATAAGGATCGCCATGTTTAACGATGGCTTGTAAAATCCTGAATATAGGATAGTCAGACCTCCTGAATCAGCTTTAGGCAATGCAGGCACGGACAGCCCTGTTTATGTCTTGAGTGTATCATGAAGTTCTTGGCAAAGCCTCCAAGTCCAAGGGGCAACGTTAGTTTCCATCGTATTTTAGAATCTCCATGTTGAGATGGTCTCTAAAGTTTAACTGGACTTACTTTTTTTCTGATGTGATGAATTTCCTCAGTGATGCTCTTGCTGAAAGTTCATTTAGCTTATGAGTCTCATCTTTTCGTTGGGTGGAAATTTTTCTGCTTATAAACACCACCATTTGATTCTGCTTAACATTCCCACCCTACAAAGTGAACTGAATACCTCTGTGAATGCTGGAAATGACCTCTTACAGTTCCTATTAAGACTTTTTTTTTTTTTTGCAATAAATGCTCTTAGCTCATTCAGATGTCTGAGGTGTTAATTTGTTTCTCAAAGACCTGCACATTCATCAGAATAAAGTTCCAGGAGGTGATAGGAAAGCTTCCCTAGTTGTAGTTACTGTACTGCTACCTCATTAAGCTTGAAATTACATTAATTTCTTTGCTGATTCCATAATTCTACTGAGTGACACTGAGTTTAGTGTCGATGAAAACCCTAAATATTTTTGACATATACTACTGCTGTTATGCCCTTCCTTCCTCACTCTTCATTGTACTTTTTTTTTTTTTTTGGAAGGGGAGGAAAATAAAACTTTTGATTTATTTTTACTACATTTTAATCTATTTTCACAGAACCCACCCAACATTGTCTTCTCTGGGTTCTGTATAAGATGCTTGAATGCAAGAGCATTCAGGTATTATGGGACTTTCTAGGAATCTTCCCTTTTGATTACCATTGTCTATTCATGAACACTTTGGAATTGTCTTTCCATTGTCTTTCAAGTTTCATCATGCATCCAGCTGAGTTCCTCAAAGCACCACTTCATTCCCATATGAACAAACATTCTGAAGAAACTTACCAGCACAAAGTAGAGACATTGAGTAAAGCAAATGTAAGCAGTTTTATTATTACTACACCATTTGTGTTTTGTGAATCTCCCTAAGTATCTTGAGAAATATCTTTTTAAAAGTGGGTCAAAGGACCTTATTTCTTTAGACACTAACCCATTAAAATGTATAAGAAGTATGTTTCCATTAAACTTGAATCTTGTCAGAAATGGTGCAAAATATAAAGAACAATATAACTCACAATCTAGAGATAGATCCTTATGTAGTATACAGTTCTTCCTTGATTTACATGTGGTTATTTCCACATAAGCCTATCCTAAGTTGAGAATATTGTAATTCAAATACACATTTAGTGCACCTAACACACTGAATGTTGTTGCATAGCCTAGGCAACCTTAAAATGGTCAGAATACTTACATTAGCCTGTAGGTAAAACATCAGCTCACATAAAGTCCCTTGTATGAGAAAGTGTTGAGTAGTTCATATAATTTATTGAATGCTGTAGTAAATGTGAAAATAGTCTGCAGAGTATCAGTTGTCTCCCTTCCTGACCTTGGGCATGGCCAGGGCCCTGGACATCTGCCACTGACCACCATCACAATTTACTGTGTAAGCCTGAGGAAAGACCCAAACTGAAAATTTGAAGTATGTTTCTATTTTAAGCAATGTGTGTTGCTCTGGTACGACCATAAAGTTAAGAGATGGTAAGTTGAACTGTTATACTTTCAGACAGTCTATGTTAGGTCTCCATCTTATGTATACATTTGTAGTCCTTCCTTTCCTATTAATATTATAAAAATATCACGTGGTATAAACTACACTGCCCTGTTTTAAAAACTAATTCTAATTAACAAATAGTTAATATTATATAAGTACTATAATGCTTCTAAACATTTCCTTATTGTACATTTAGAGCAATTCCAGTTTTTTCCTGTTATAAATAATGCCACGATGAACACTGTTTCACATTAAGAATGTCTTTTATAGTTAAACCCTTCCTGCCCCCCAACCAAAATCAATTCAAGATTTATGCATTACATTTGGGTGCTATGTCACTTTACTTCCTTGTAGGGTAAATATTTTCTTTCCTGTTTCCTTTATTATAAATGACTAATTTTTCAGGGCAATAAGACAGCTGTCTTATAGAATATCCTGTGTGCCAAATCCATCCCTTTGTTGCCTGCTGTTATTTTCTTGTCCCTCTATTCCTTGTGTTTTCTGTAAACATTTTTTCCCCCACACATAGGGCTTTTTCTTTGTCACCATTAAAAGTCTGAATCCTAAACAGATACTGGGCCTTCTGGCTCATGTCCATCAGTTAGTTCAAGTTTAGCGCCTCTCTGGTCCCCAGGAGGTCTTCTCCAACCATAGCCTTCACCGTGAAGCTTCAGGCATTTCCCCAGTTCACATTTGTTCTTCTCTAGCTTTTTCACTTCTCTAACAAAGACATCATGGCGTCGATAAGTAGATGGGCAAGCATTTTCTATGTCCCTGCCTATACTGTCTGGAATCAATTTATCGGCCACCTCTTTCAAGTTATTTGTCTACACCTCTTGGGTGATGTTTTCAATCATTTTCTTCTGGATTTGGCAGACCTGTTGGCGCCGAGTGTAAAATGTCCTTGTCTGATTGTTGCACTTTTTAGCAAGACCAACACAGAACAGTAAATAACTATCAGTAGCCTAGACATCAACATGAGCTTCAATTGTGGTCTGCCAATTTTTTGGACCAAGTGTATTTTTTATGGGTTAGATCTATGCTGGGAAGTTAGGCATTCTGTCTCCCCACCCCCCAGTTTCTTCAGTAATGAACTTGAATTTTCCAACCACAACTTCATCCTTCTGCAAATCAATGTCTCACCTCAAAAATGTGAACTTTAAGGTCATCAGATGCAATTTGGGCTCCTTGGCCCTTTAACTAAGGTATTTCTAATGATGGTGATGTTGGACTTAGCAGGTGTTTCCACATCATACCAACCTTTCTTAGGAAATAAATCAGCCACTTTCCTTTTGGCTGCTTTTGACAAAGTACTTGTTCTTGCCGACCACCAGTGGAGTTGCTTGCAAGCCACAAGGGTATGTTTTCCATAAACTTGATAAGATTCAGGTTAACCATTTTTGGCAAGACTATTTTATAGGAGATATTATCTTTACCTTTGTTGCTTTAAAAGCAAAATAAAATCCTGTTGGATGTGTAATTAAAAAAATGCTCTCAACCGATGGGCTTTGGATTGTTGCTTGTTTTAAAACTCCTTTACAAAATATCACAATGTGCTTTGGTAAAGAGAAGGGAGAACTCAAGTTTTCTCATATTTTCAGCTTCCTGCTTTCAGCCTGTTGAAGTGCTTAGTTTTCTTTGGTCTGATGGGGCCTGGAGGGTGGCTTGCACTGGTGTGCAGGATGCCAGCTGAAGAGCAAGGTAGGTGCTTGAGCTTTGGTGTGATCATTTTCAAGCTGTTAAAAGGATCATCACCAAGTAGTGAATTTCTGCACTGGCTGTGGTCTGAAAGCTCCTGCTGATATGCTTGTTTGGAGATTGGGGGTGCAGATCAGTTTGTGGAAGAGCTTGGAGGACCCCAGCTTCCATGTAAAATTACCTAAATCCTTAACTAGCTCTTAGATCTGCCTCATATTTTGGCACACCTGGTATTGCTGGATCGAGGTTTATTATTAGAGCAGACTGTTTGTGTTTGTATTCATCATCATAGGATTTTCAGGACTGGTCTGGTCTGCAGAAAATATTTTATATACTCTGTTTGATATCAGCTACTTGCTTTCATACACTGTTGACCTTTGGGGGACCTGTTGTCTGTTCTAATTCTCAGAGAGTTACATTTTTAAAAAATTGTGAAGCAACTGTCTTAATGACTGACCTAATCGGTGTGCTCTTTGATCATTTTAACATGAAAATCTCACAGCTACAATCAAGGCAGAATTTGAAACTGAATACTACACTGATTGTAGCAAATTGAAGGATTAGTTTAATTTCTTAAAATGTGGTTTTTAATTACAGTATTGTGAACCAGTATGTATTAGTAACAAAGAAACACAGATTTGGTTGACATTGGTTTATAACATTCTGTAGGTTTCAGTTGTAGTCTTATAAATCGACATTTGTAAATAAATAAATAAATCGATGTTTGTATGTACTCCATCACCTTCACCATGAACAGTGCAGTTTTCACCCTTCACCACACAGCCCACTCTTTGCCTTTGCCTGACTTACCCATTCTTGTGCCCCATTCTTTCCTGGTAACCACTATTTTGTTCTTAGAGTATATGACATAATTTTTATTTTTGAAAGCATATCATATACTAAGAAGAGATCTCTATATAAAATAAGCATAATTAAGAGTTATCTCTTCTATGGGAGGAGTATGTATTGGGAAGACTTTATCAAAGAGATTGTTTCTGAGTTTAACACCAGACGATGTGGGGTTTTGCTATGCACTGGTGGGAGATGGGGTGGGTGTGAGGAGGAGAAGGCTCAGAGGCCTTCTTGACACAGAAACTGGAAAACTCTTGCTACTTGGGCTTCAGGGTGGCGGGGACATGGCCCCTTGGGGCTGTTATATTTCCCCAACTCTACGGAGTGATTGCCTTCTAAAAAAAACTTTACAGAGAGAAGCCTAACATTGCGCTCTATTCTTCCTTTTGCCCCGGGTTGAATAGAAATGGTCATTTCTATTAATATTTCTTGTATACAGAGTGAAGGAGACAGAATCATTAAAACCTTGGGAAAATGCCTGTGGGCATTAAAGACACTTGTTTCCAACTCAGGATAGATCTCCTGTCATCCTCCTCTTATCCCTCAGGCTCCTTGAGCATTCCATCTCTGACTACAGCCACTGTTCTTTCTTCTCTTTGCCTCGATGTTACAAGGGGGTGACTCACGTCTGTGTCTTGCTTTGTGCCTGAGCACACTAATCTTTTTGTGATGCAGTGTTTGGGTACCTCAGGCTCAATTCTGTGAGATCTCTGGGGAGAAGGGGCTCGAGGTGAACTTTTTGTGACAGACACCTTCAGTTCAAAGGCTGCAGACTGTCAGGGCTGAAGGAAAGGATAATGGTCCATGTGAAGAGACTCATGGGGGGTCTTTTTCAGGGCACAAGGACGGATGTTCTCTCCACTTGGGGTCACACACAATACACAATAGGGCAGCTCTGGCTTCCTGGGCATGCTGCACGCATGGCCTCTTACTGGTGGGAACATACACTTTGTGCAGATACTGTGGGGGGCATTTACTCATCATACTATTCTTTTCAACTGCTTTGTTGGTAGGCAAAGATGCCTTTTTGTAGCATGACAAAAAGGGGATTGAGTAAATCACTGGCTTCATAAAGAGGGTCATTGTGTAGACATGTACCTTCCATGTAAAAACTAATTTTATGTCTTAAATACAATGCAGGGGAAGTTCAGCAACCAGTAACTCCAGGTCTTAAGTGTTTGTGGTAAGATATAACCAGTGGCTTTTGCTGGGCTAGCACATGACTGACAATTTTCATTGAGGAAAATTAACTCTCAGTATATTGTATAAGAAAGTGTAGTGTTACACATCTACACAATTTATAAGTATTATAACCATATAGATTAAGTTACTTAAATATGCATTATATCAGGTGTTTTTTTTTTTTTTTTTTGCTGGATTTGGTAATTACTTTTCAGTTAAATGTAGAATATGACTTTTGCATTCACGTTTTTACATTAAATACTTAAACTTTAAAAAGATAACTTTATATATTTTACTGAATTCTTAAATGATTTGTCGTCACAAAAATTAATTGGGAAGATAATACTTTATGTGATGGTCTCTTTATCCTAGGATTTTCTGGCATATTCTACATATCCAACAATATTAGCCTAAACTGTTAGGTGAAAGGCTATTATATATTCATTCTCTAGAAGGCGATAATCTTCTTTCCAAAGTTGTTAGTGGTGGAAATGATTTATCTATAAGTCAGTCTAAAACTGAAAAAAGAGTAGTTGTTGATTTACTGGGTTCTTATTACATGGTATGCTTTTTAGTCTCATATAGCCAATATCTATGGCTTGGAATTGGAGATGTAAGGAATCTATACACACAGATTAAGGTATTATAGGAGAACTGGAAAACTCAAACTGAGCTGATATTATAGGAACTTTAAAAATAGAGATTAAAAAACTATTTATGATAAAATATGTTTAGAACAATTGGGACCATACATTATATAGATCAGGAAATATAACTTAAACCTGACTTTTGCCATGACCAGTACCAACTGGTTGTGCAGTAAACTCAGAGGAAAGAGAAAAAAAATCAGATGATCCTGACCTTTTCTACATAATGAAGAAGAAATGTCCTTTAAAAATCCATTTCTGTAGCTTCTTTTTTTATGCTCTATTGTTGACCTCACATTAATTATGTCATTTGATCTCCATGACAAACTGACCTGCAAATATGACAGGAGTCCTCTCATAAATTTCCATATAATAAAACTGAAGGCCAGATGGAAGGATTAGTACTGCTTTCTTTCAATGATTATGTGGATCTTCTGTTGATGCACAGTGAGATCTCCTTAAAGCAGGAGGCATATCAACTGAGAAATACAACCTTGTGCTTTTAATAATATTGGAAAGTGTTGATTGAGCATAATTGCTTTCCACCCACTAATTCCATCTAATAATTATTTAAAAACATTCTATTTTGATAACTTGACGTTTTGTTATCCTCAGACAAGCAAGAACTATGAAGGTCACATTACTGATTATTGAATAACTCATTTGCTAATGTAGCTCACTGCCAGTTTGGTCCTTGTTCATGAATGTATAAGACTCTATATAGCTCTCAGCTCATTTGAACTAACTAATAAATTCAATGGTTAGTATTGTTTGCTTTAAAAAAAAATAGGACTCCATTTCTTATGTCATTCATTTGTAGTCTGAAAATCTCATCTTTTACTGGAAAACTTCTATTTAATAATCCGGTTACTACAACCTTTGTTCTGTGTATGTTGAGACTCTGCTCTGCATGCAGTGTTTTAGTCTTCAGCTTGCAATGGAAATGGCTCTCACACGGGATCTGTCTCTCTCCATGACTCTTGCTCATAGCTTAGTTCAACTAACAGCCTCTCCTCTCTTGTGCCCAAGTTCCTCCCTCCTCCCTAGGTGACTTTTCTCAGGGCATATAGTAGGATAATTTCTAAAGTGCAAATTTTATATCATGTTTAAATATCTCCATTTTGTCCAAATGACAGATGTCTAGTGCCCACTCATAACTTCCTTCATGTTGGGTTCCTACTTTGTGTCTCTCTTCCATTTTTGGGGATGTACTTTATGTTTGTCCTCATCTGGCAATGCCTATCCACCTTCAAGCCCCGCTTGGATGTCATTCCAACTGTTAAGACTCCTGAAACTCTCCCACATAAAGTATTCTCTTGCATCTCAGTTATTTATTTCTGGACTTGTCTCCTCTGCACATGGCCTCACTTACAGTATGTGCGCAATGCACGTTAGATGGAAAACCTCTGTTTGCATAGAGCTTTTGTGAAGAGTTGGGAAACAAATGTCAATGAACCCATGTTACAAAAGGAGATTATTTGACTAATCCTAGATAATGCTCTAGTAAATACCTCTGACTCTCCACCTTTTTCATAATGATTTTCAAGTATGTTCTTGCTTTATGTGATTTAGCCATGTAAAGGCAGTGCACTTGGTGTTTTAATCAATTTTACTCATGGCATGTAGAAAGTAGTAGTTTATTCAGGTTTTGCACTAGCGTGATGCCAAGGCACCACACCTGGTGATTTGTCTGCTGTAGAGTTGGTGTTATCTCTGTTGAACAATGACCAATACAATTATCCAATAGCAACCACAAAAGGAAGTGGCAGTTCATTTGTACACATTTCCACTCATTCATGAAAAATTTCCTCTTCCTCCATGATTTTTCTGTGAGATAGCTGCAAAGAGATTTTTAATTCAACTTTTCAAAAATATACTGCATGCCAACTTGAGTGAAAAGATCTTGAGAAAACCAAGCATAATGAAAACACTGCTAGAATTTTGACAGAACTTAGGATAATTTATCCTAATTCTTTGCAAAAATCTGGCATGAATGCTGCAAAAGACTTTGACTTTCCTCCCCAGATTCTCAACCCCCACCCTAAAATGCTAAGTAAAAAAGGAAATTATCAGCATGAAAAATAGCTCTGTTGTCCAAGGTTGAAGCTTATTATATAAAGAACTCCCTGGGAAGGTACTGGTCAAATTTCTCTTCTGCAGCATTCATAGCATGTAACTGGTACTCAATAATATTTAATATAATGAATTACATGGGCTTTGAAAATGTGGGTCTCAGAAGAGCAAATCCAAGATGGTAGATGGGATTTTCACATTACTGTGAAGACAAGGTAGAAGTTGACATAGCTCTTCTCCTGGGGGCACTTTATCTTGTAAGTGGGAGAGCTATAGTCACCTAATTTATTTTAACAAGGAAAAGACTATTCTCTCTAATAGCCACTTATTTAAGGCCAAAGAGAACAGAAGGCCAGAGGAAATAATATAATGTTTAAGCAAAGTAGAATTTGCTACACTACAGAATTTGCCATTTTCTCTCCTGACTTCCTTTAACAGACAACATTATTGTTTTGTCCTCATTTAATTTATTTTTATCTTTGCTTTTCTATGTTAATGAATTCTTTGCATACTTCTGTGTTAGTGATTCTGATGTCATCAGCAAACAAGGACAATATGGACTAAACCTAACCACAGATAAGGTCAGATTTTATTAAAGTCTTTCTGGCAGTTTTATCCATAAGAGAGCTCTATCAGGTGATATTGGTAAATGGAAAAAATCAAGAGTTAAAATATCTTGGCTGATTATTATGTTTAAACTTGTAATGGAATGTTGTTAGTTTGATCAAGAGCATTGTACATTTTCTTTTAGTTGGGTTATTTTCCTGTCTCTCAGATATTATTCCAGTCTCTCTGATATTTTTCCTACTTTATATGCCTGGATATATATCCAGGAATTTTTCTTGTTTACTAAAAATTTGGAAACTTTAATTCAAGTAACAGGTAAATATGGAATTTAACCTGAACTACTGGGTTTGTCAATCAATGGAAAGAGAATTGGTGCTTTTGTCACTAGTACTGTCAGGTGAACAGGGTTTCTGATGGCATATTTTGAGGAGGTGACTAAATTTTATATTTTTTAGCAAATGCACAAAGAAACAGCAGACTTTTCCCATCTGGTTTTAAGAGCTATAACTCAGCATTTGGATTCATTAACTTCTTCACCAAGTGCTTTAGGATGATCTCAGATTTAAGTGAGTCAGTTTAATGTAATTAAGACATCCCAGAGGCTGACATGTGAAAGTTGTGGGTCGTGTTGATAACTGTAACTGATACTTGGTTTTTCACTTGAAAGAGGCTGGTGTTCAACTGCACCGAGAAAGATTTGTATCCACATTTTTCATCTGAGTTTTCCTCTATGGGTGGAAATAATCTTTATCCACACTTCCTACAATGCTTTTTTAGATGGTAGTAAAGGGCATTTATGCTGACTGATCAGGAGCCAAAGAGTTATTTATGAAAGCCAGTCCTAGATAATGGGTAGGTTCTCCCCAAGCCTTCATATCTGCAGGCAACATTCTACAAAGTATATTTTGCATAAATGCAGCGGGGCATTTTAAAGATACTGGAAGTTATCCTGCATGAGGCATATGCTCGATATTGACATTTTTTATTTTGTTCAAACCATCCCATAACTGTGCTGGGGGAGCTTCTGACGGTCTATTCTGACGGTCTATCTTCATTTTATTTTCAGAGAATAACTATCTTGCCTACTTCCCTCTGTGCTCAACCATAGTGTTCCAAGTGAATGATAAAACAGTGACATTCATTACACCAAGAACTAGTGTGGTTTTAAGTCTTCTTCATGTATTATCTTAGTCATTCTTACTTACAACAGCCTACAATCCCATTTGGGGATGAAAGAATCCCATCCAGAGAGGATAAAGAACTTTCATAGGTCATGTGGCTTTGGAAGTGGGGATTAGTGCTATCTTATCCTGTGGTCCAAACTTTTAGCTCTTAACTATTACACATATTACAGCTGAAGAGGAGATCTGTTTTAAAAAGCTTTAGCAAAAGAAACATTTGGAGGTAGCATAGTACCAGGAGAACCAGCTAGGATGTATGTAGAAAGGCACCTGAGGGAAAAGAAGGACTGTATAAGAGTTTTGTATTAATACAAGAGGAACCAGGATAAGGCTCACCTATCTTTTGTTTGAGATCCATGGCCAGTAAAATGTCATTTAATTTTCTTTAATTCTTTTCTTATTTTAAAGTTGACTCTGAGTCCTTATCCTTTATATATTACTGCTTTTAATAGCCATTTAACAGGTAGGAAATGAGAATACAGATAAAATACTCTGAAAGTAAAATTTAGAAGGTCTGCCAGTCTCCAGTGCCCCCACAGCAATGGCTATTCTGCAGGAGCCTCCCACTGACATTCTGACACCTGTACGTCTGGTTCTTTACATGGTTCAGGTGGTGTGCAAACACCAGCACATCCTTCTCTTGAGGATGTGCTATGATTTATTCCATCAAGAAAATACATACAAGGAAACATATTGCCTTGATTCTAAGCTTACTTTAACAACAACAACAAAATAATAATAATAAGGAAAATCTCACTTTTATTTATTTATTTATTTTTTAATAATATGTTTTTATTGAATAAGTTTTGTTTACATTTGCCTTTTGGGTGTTTCTCCCCCCTCTCCCTCCCACCCCTCGGTTTCTGCAGCTCTTCTTTCCCTGCCATTTATTGTTTAATTTTTAGTCCCTTGGGTTCTTCCTTTTCTTTCCTGTAGCAATGTCCATTTGTCCAGTGTGACATGGTTTCCAGGTACACAGTAGCCTGTGCTTAGTTTTCCAAGTGTCTTTTTTGCTGCTGGCCACCAGTTCACACATGACCGTGTTCTTTCAGAGCCTCCTCCTTCTTTCTGGTGGGCTGCTCCGGCCCATCTTCTGTCATATTTTGCTCCTTCTTTGTTTTGTAGTTCTGGTTGCTGGCGTTGGAGCATTTCTCCCAGCCAAAGTCTGTGCACCATTTTTTTTTGATCAAGATAGGCTTTGGCAGATGGTTGGTCCAGTTCATCATGGGGCCACTGCCCGTCTCTGTTGCTTTCCTTACCTCCTAAAGTGGGAGGGACCTTTGATCATGCTGAAGGCATCTCTGAAAGGGAAATTCCATTTCCATCGTTGCAGATCACAGTGGTTGTATTTCTGAGGTAGTTTGTCTCTATGATCAGTCTTATAGTCCTGATCATATAGTCATATAGTCCAGATCATGGATCTGACATGTTCGTTGTTCCGGAATACTCTTTGTTTTTCATCTCTGTATTCATGTGCAACTGTCGTTGAGTCACTGATTTAGTTGCTTCTGGTGAGGGTTGACTGGATTTGGAGAAGACCAGAGAGAATGACCCCTACCACCCAGTACTCCCGCCCTGCCCTCCCCCCCCCCCCCCCCCCCCCCCCCAGGCTCAGTGCCTGGCAGCATGGCTGAACCAGGCGTGTGGGCGGGGTTTCCCCGGGCCACCTTATGGTATGGGGCGGTGGCGTGCAGCTGCTCCCCCCTACCTTGCGCTCCCCAAACCCTGGAAAGGAGCGAGGCAGGCTGCATGGCTGGGGGCTCAGTGCCTCGCAGCATGGCTGAACCTGGTGTGTGGGCGGGTCCAAATCTCACTTTTAATCCAAAGAAAATGCTAGAGAGAACACATCGTTGGTTTGTTTCAAGAAAGTGGTGCTGTGAAGATGGCCCCTTAGCTTCCGCGCAGGGTATGTGCTGCCATCGCGACCGGTAGTATGAACTTTCGCCCGTGAATACCCTTCGGCCTCGGCTCTCTCACTTTAACAGATAGGTTAGTAGATTAGGGCAGGAAAGTTGAACCAGTGGAGCTCATGACTTGCCCTGAAAAACTCGAGGGTTTTCTAATTAAATACTGGGTGATCAGTGGGCTTCGCCCAGCTTACTAAATCATGGGTTTTTCCATCCTAGTGACATGGTTAAAATTGGAAATGTCAAAAATGTCTGAACATGAGCATGATTCATGGCCCTGAACCTGAGCTTTCCCTCAATTTTCTTTATTAAAAAAAGACATTATAAATAGATTAACTAGAAATTATGGTGTTTGCCCATTAACCTGTCTTTTAGCAAGACCGTGTTTCTAAGTTGGAAAACACTTCCTTCAACACGAGTGATGTTGATCTCCATAAACTATAATGAAATGAATGAACCGCCCCACCCCAGGGGCAAAAACTGCATAGTCTAAAATAACAGAAGCCAGAAATTATTAGTGTGAATGGGGGCAGGGGGGTTGCTGAAGAGGACTGTCAAGCTGGTCACACCAGGAATAACCCGGTTGCTGGATTTTATTTGAATGATGTGTAGAGCAACTTGATGGGTAGGACTGGTTTATAGCTGGGCATCTCAGACCCAACATGTCACCCCTCTCCACATCTCATGTGCCCTCGCACAGTGAATGGTGGATTGTCCAGAAGAGACTCTGAGCACTCTCCTCAGCTCCCTCGGGACTCCCTGTAGTCCTGTCTCTTCTCCTGAATGTCTCAGGTCTGTCAGCTTCTCTTTCTGCTACTACAGAGACTTGCCCACTAATCTCATTTTGCATGGTCCTGATTGGTGTTCCTGCTCCCTCAGTCTGTGGAGCCCTGGTGCACCTTAAAAAGTGAAATCTACTGCATTCTGAGCCTGGCTACCCTTTAAGAGAGTCTCTGTCAGCCTTCCCAGTCTCAGCTCTCTCCAATTGGGTGCCCTTCGCCACACTGCACCATTTTCTTTCCTGTGATTTGCTCCTTCTCATCCTCTAGACCTTCCCCCATGATGCTGTGGGAGACTTGGATTTCAGCCTTCAGTTCCAGCTTGGACTGTTTTTCCTTCCTTAACCCTGGTTCTTCTGCATGCATGTTTCTTTCTTTCCTGTAATTCTTTCCTGTTATTTCTTGTTACATGGGTTTTCTGTTCCATTAAACTCCAAGGTACATATATGTAGGAAGGTACTGTCTCTTGTTCATTGGCTACCAAGAGTTTCTCGTGGTGCTTGAGCATAGGGGACATGTGGCAAAAATTTATTTAATGAATGGATGATTGGCTTCTTTTGTGCTTTCTTTTCTCTCTTGCTCCCTCCCCCTCCTTTTTTTTTTTTTTTTGTAGTGGGTAGGTCATTCTTAGGTCATTCTAGAAAGTATATTCTCAAGATAGCACAAAAGAAGAGAAAATATAAGTAGAAAATATAAGCAATATAGTGCACAGATGAAGTAGTATAAGATGAGGCAACCATACAGTATGGAATGTCAGCAGAGAGAGGGTTTTAAGTAATGTGCAAATTATCACGTTATCCTTCAACCTCATACCAGTTTCCAGTGGAAAGTGGTTTTTAATTTCCCATAATAATGATTGATTATAGGACCCAACAAGCTTCAAACCAGAGAATTCTCTCTAATAGGTAACTTCTCTTTGCCATAATATAAACTTGATATCATATTAGATGAAATTAAGAACTCTACACATACACTTGTTATTACCAAGATTTTCCCATTTTCCTGTAATCTTCAAGGTTTTGTGCCCCCTTTGTTGCATTTCAATCTTATTTTTTGGCTTTCTAATTATTTTATTGCTAGTGTTTGACTCTTTCTCAATATGCGACCTTTCAGTCATAAACTGAGATAATGGAAACTTGATTAATACTGAATACAGAGAAAAATGTGCTGCTTTTTAAAAAACCACTATTATGTTCTTTGGAAATGAATCTCCATGTGATATACTCTAAAGAACTTCACAGTTTGCAACTGGAACAATCATTGCCCTCAGTCTAAAACGTTGTGATGGACAAAATGCCAGAAAATAATTCCTTCTAATAAAATTATATTGTGTATAAAGAGCTTAAAATGACCTGTGTGACCCAGGGGGCTCTTAATATATAAACCTTGTGCAGTGTTTTGTCTAGATGGGGCATAGTTATGATTCTTTTGTCAAAGAATTTCAAGAGAAAGAAATATGTCCTTTACAGATGAAATGAACATTGAAGAAATTTAGTAACTTTTTGAGCAAGAGCACTTTCAGGCCTATGGTGGTTATAAATATATAGTATGATCCTGATCATTGGGGGGTGTGGGTGGTGCATGATAATTTATATTATTTAAAAGGTAGCTTTAATCCAGGGAGTTTTTACTTAGCTCTTAGAAAGTGTCCAGCATCAAATTGTGTACTGTTCATGGTGCTTATTGTGATAGAAAGTTTTAAGATCTAAGCAACTCTCAAAGGTAAAATATGATATTCTGAATTCTCTGACTTTACATTTTTAACTAGTTCGGCCTGTGATTCAGTTGCAAATGTATAACTTGAGTTATACATTGACATTCTGCTTCTCCACTTGAAAATTTAGGAAGAGTGCATTTCTCTCTTGTTAATCACTCACTAAATCTTTATTTTCAGGACTGTAAGTACATTGCAGACAAAGCATGGATGACAGGACAGTCTCACTGTGTTGCATTATTGTGTCTTTTTGGACAGAGTATTGCCTTAATGGGATTAAATGGAGACAGTTGCATCAGATAGCTAGGAAAAAAAATCAAAATAGACAGTAGCACTCTGCACTCACATCAAAGACTGTTTAGAAGAATGTACATGTATAGTAATATAAGCAAAGACATGTCACATATCAGAGTTTTTGGTAATTCTGTCTAGAGTCATGAGCAGATAGGTGTCCAAAACTATTGGGCAGATTCTGCTTATAGTTGATCATGAATCCATTGGATCGAAACTAGGACAACTTATCTAATTGAAATTGGTCAGCAGAATCTTTGGGCTGTATACATTGAATTAAAATATAGGTGTAGGAAGGAAAGTACCATCAGTTTCAGTGACAGAATTATAGTTCCTATCTGCAGACATTTCCTTTGAGTCACTATGGCAATGAAAGCTCATTTTTCTAGTAATTGAGAAATATCAACAGTGTATTTGAAAGAAATAGATGAAAGTTTGCAACAGCAGACATTTTAAATAAATATGGATTTGTTTTGGAAGTTGGAAAGTTGTTTCTTAAAGAAAAATAGTATCCATTTAATCCCATTTAGTATCTAAGCATCTTGATTGATTTTTCTCATTGTGAAAATTAGTTTGGTTTCTTTCTTCAGTCACTCCAGTGAAACTGCTTGCATATGTATAACTGCCAATCTCCATACTAGGATCTACTTCTGTAATGTATTGGGGTTTGCTGAGCTTATTCAGAGGGAAATATCCCCTTCCTGGCCCTCAAGGACCTTAACTGGGAAATGAAGCATGTGAAGTTCATGTACTGAATGTAACTTATAAACTTTAAAGTATTTAAAGGACAACGTAGTGAGTTATAAATGTAATTTTAAAGCTTATTAATGATGAGTTACTGTGCCATATAAAAAAATAAAGATACCAGTGCAAATGAAATTCAGCACCAGGAGACCATAACTTTTGACTGTGATTCAAAAAAGAATCTTGAGAAGGGAAACCACTGGTCTAGAACTTTAATGATGATATTTGAGAATTAGATGATTTGAGAATGGAAGCATTCTCCCGGTAAAGGAAATGGTGAGAACACACACCTGGAGTTACATTTTACAGGTAGTAGTAATTGGATCATTTTTCCTGGCAATCCATTGAAGTGGTTAAAGCATAATTGTAGAACCAGATTGCATGTGTTCCAATCTTGGTGTGTCCACTGCTCTTACTGTTATCATGCTTATTAGGAACACTTATATGTTGAGGTGATACATAATATTTGTCTAACATAAATTAATTTACTATTAATAACAAAAAGAACAATAATGACTGCTAGTACTCTTGAGTCCTTACTGAAGAGTGTAGGCATGTTTCCTAATGTTTTACACATGTTAATTAATTTTATCAGAAAATTATATTGGAGAAATGCTATTATTTATTTCCTTTTTACAGATGATAGATTGAGGTAAGATAGAATAACAGCTTGCTCAAATGCAGAAAACTTGTCTAGTGGTTGTGGAACCCGTAGGTTGACTAGGGCCATATTGAGGACCAATTTAAATATAACAGTGCAGATTGGTAATTGTAGAGTAAATGGATCATCAGTTTTATTTATTTATTTAATCCTTCTAATTGGCCTCTATGATCAGCACCTGTGGTATTGCGCCCTCCTCATGATTGTACATACACCTCAGCCCAATGGGTGTGTGGGTGCCTTAAGTGGGTATACCTGGACCTACCAAGGACCAAGAGATCTCCAGAAGGAGAAAGGGAGGAAAATTCCAAGAAAATGAAAGAGAGAGCCCAGAGAAAGAGCATGAAGATTCTTGGGGGTGTGGGAGGCCCCCCGACTGTCCATACAGTTGCTGTCTTGTCCTACCATTGACCCAGCCCCCTGACCTGTGCCAGCCTTCTGACCCTGGCCCTACCCTAACCCATGCTTGCAAAACAGTAATGAAAAAGACTGTAAAGATCAGTATTGTGTGTTGATGGAAAACCTTTGGAATTTCTGCATAGAAGAATAATCTGATCAAAACAGTGTTTAGGGAAGAGTAACGGAACATATGATGGACACAAAACGGAAATGAAAACCAAGTTATTGCATATTCACTTGTGACATGATAAGGATCTGAGGTCGCAAGGGGGAAGGAAGGGAGTTGGAAGGGAAGTTTCAGTTGGGTCCTATTACTCATTGGTCAGAGAGAAGGTGCCAACAATGATTTACGGGTATTTTACTTAGAGTAACGGTAATAGCATTACCAGCTGGTCATGTCCTCATATTTAAACAACTTCCGAATGCCCAACATTCCACCCAATCTTTTCTTGAAATGCTCTTTACTAGGGTTTGTATTAGGTGGCCATGGTTAAATCTTGGTCCTCCTCTTGCCTGATTCCTCTTTCAGACTCTTTCCTGTAGCATGCAGTCTTCAAAGCCACAGTCTGGAACGCATTTCTTCTTTGACATGCGTGCCTGTCACGGAGCATGTATGCTGTTCAATAGCCTTTAATGTGGAGGTGTGTGACCTCATGGCAGGAGGTGGGGCTGGACCTAGATATCAACTACACATTATTAGCTGTGCAATAACCTTGTCTTTGACCTTACGTGCTCATTTATAAATGGGGACAATGCCTACCTTATGGAGTTACTATGAGAATTAAGTGAGTCTAGGGGAAATCTGTTGGGTGAGCTGAGGCCACCAGATGGGAAGAGGGAGGGTGGGAAGTGAAGTGTGGAGGGGTCCAGAGGACCATGGGTGTGGGTGGAGGACTGTGGGTGCCTTGGAGGTGGAGGTGGTGACATGCATCTGAAAAGTATGAGTCATATATGGCACTGTATGCCAATGCGACTGCCCAAAAAGATGATGCAGTTATAACAGTGAGTGCTTTGGGGAAGAGGCTCAAAGCACAGTAGTCCTTGACCAGGTTTTACTTGCTTCTTTTGTCCCCTTTCCTCCTATTCAAACACTTCCCTTCAATCCAAATCTCCTCCCTGATGGAGGCTCTTCTGACACTAGGAGAAGTAGTCATGAGTTTCTTTTGCTCACCAGATGTTAAACTGTACATTATCATCTTTCATGGATAAATAGCACTGTGATTGTCTTTCTGCTTTAAATATGGAATGAGTTAATATCCTAAAAGTATAAGATATGAACTACAAAGAGATGGAATAATAAACGGGTTTTATGTGAAACTGCATTTCAGACTGGGGGTGAAAATTTATCTTCAAATTGGAGTCTTAAGTGCAGTCTGAAGACAAGCTGTGGGAACATGATATATGAAATACAAAATTTTCCAAACCCCTTACCTATCTAGAAATTTTATTTGTACAGATGTTATGAATGATATAATGATTGAACTTTTATGTAGCAATTAGAATAGGAATTTCACTTGATTAAACAGATGCTGTTGTGAAGAGAATTTCTCTCAGCAAAATGCTGAGAGCCACTCAAGACAGAGAACTAGTGATTGTGTTCGAGTTGGCTGCATTCTTTCAGGGATTTGGCAATGCCCCACCAGAGACTTTCTCTGAATCACTTAGCTGTCCTGAACAAAAATGTCGCAAGGGAAAAATATTAAAAATCTCAGAACACAGAATAAGAGGTTTTGGGTGTGGTCTGGTAGATCCACTTGGTTTAGAGGAAGAAATGGGGGTTCATAGACAAGAGGGACTCTCTGAGACTTGTAATCCTAGCAGTGGCAAGGCAGAGATCCAACTCAGGTCTCTGCGTTCCCAGTGTTCTCACCTTGTTGCCTCAGAAGTAGCACGAACATTATTTTAGCCCAACCTTAGTCTACAACGAGTCTTCTGTGAAATTGGGAAAAAATTGGGATAGTACAATTGGGAACTAAACTTCTTTCGTTATTATCCCCGATTGTTCTTCCTACTTAAGATTTCCCCTTAAAATAGATTTAGAAACCTGTGATGTCACCACAGTTCAGTGACCACTTATGCTGCAGACGAAGAGGATGCTTCAGGAACCTGCAGGGGCCAGCTCGTTGGCACTGACATTCAGCGGAGGATCACGTGCCCCAAGGGCCCTGTGGCTGAGCCAGGGCCGTTGCTCACAGCTTTGAGCTGAAGAAAGTCTGTTTCAGTGGCCACACATTGTAAAGATCAAAGCAACACTGATCATAACAGTTGTCTGTTTCAGGTGTTGGTCACTGAGAATCAGCATTGGCATCTTCTGCATTAAGGTCTCTGCTTAAGTTCAAATCTGCCTTCACCCTGTGCCTTTTTCCCCAGGCTGACTCCCTGTTGTTCCTGTCCTCTGCTAGCCATCAGCTGCTCATATGATCTCAAAGTTTAGTTCTATTTAGTACACCCGTTTGTTTTCCCAATATGCCACTTATGAGTGATAGCATATGATGCTTGTCTTTCTCCATGTGACTGAGCTCACTGCCTTCTAGATCCATCCATCTAGTTTCAAATGGCAGGATTCCAACATTGTGTAAAATCTCAGAATCATATTCCATTGCTTACGTATATGACAGCTTCTTTATCCATTCATCCTTATGTGAACACTTACATTGTTTCCAGTTTGTGGCTGTTGAAAATAATGTTGTATTTTCTGAATGGAAAAACCCTACTATTTTAACTGTTAATCAAAAATGCTCCATTATGGAAAATGTAGACCCCAAAAGTTATTTTAAAACAATATGGTAAGTAGTTTTGCTTTCCTTGGTCCTATCCATAGGTAAGGCTGGCATGGGTGAACAGACCATGTGAGAAGTAGTTTGCTCTGTTCTGCAGTTTTGACTTCCACCACCTGAAATCTGTGGACTATTTTACCTGTTGGAGCAAAGATAAGAGAGCAGAAGGGAAGAGTTTGATGTGTCCTGAACTTGAGCAAATGGCATTCATGTATATAACAGATACAGTATTTGCTGTGAGGTAATGTGTATAAGCTGATCACGAAACATGTTTCGAAATAGTGAGTGTTTTTTTTTTCTTTTTTGTTTTTATTACAAGACTATTTCATTAATTGAATTATTTATATATAAATTTCACATCTTTGTGATCTCCGGGGTTCACCCCCCCCCTCCTTAACCGTTCCCACCCTGTCCCAGTTCCCTGCTCCCGAATTGGGTACTTTAATTTGGTTGTTAGCTTGTTTTGACTTTGCTTCATGACTTTTTGTTTATCTTTCCCATGTCCCATATAATAGTGAAACTATTTGGTTTCTGTCTTTTTCCTTTTGACTTGTTTCTGCTAATATGATTTCTTCTAAGTCCATCCATGTTATCATAAAATCATCCAATTTGTCATTTTTAATTGATGTGTAATATTCCATTGCATGCATATATCACATCTTTTCCATCTGTTTGGGACATTTTGGTTGCTTCCATGTCCTTGCAATTATAAATAGTGCTGCAATAAACATCCGAGGACAGGTGTCCCTTTGTACAAACATTGAGATCTCCTTTAAGTAGATTCCCAAGAGATCAATTGCTGGGTCAAATGGTAGTTCCATTTTCATTAATTTGAGGGTCTTCCACACAGCTTTCCATAAAGGTTGAACCAACTTACATTTCTACTAGTATCATAAGAGTGTTCCCTTTTCTCTACATCCTCACCAGCACTTGTTCCCAGTTTTTTGGATGTGGGCCATGCTTACTGGTGTAAGGTGGTACCTCATTGTGGTTTTGATTTGCATTTTCCTGATTGCTAGTGATGTTGAACATTTTTTCATGTGCCTGTTGGCCATTTGTATTTCCTCTTTGGAGAAGTGTCTTTTTAATTCTTCTCCCCATTTTTTAACTGGGTTTTTCACTTTGTTTTTGTTAAGTTGTGTGAGTTATTTGTGTATCTTTGTTATCAGACCCTTATCACTTGTATGTAGGGCAAAATTTTTTTCCCACTCGGTTGGATTTCTTTTTGTTTTCTCTGTTGTCTCTTTTGCTGTACAGAAGCTTTTTAGTTTGATGTAGCCCCAGCTGTTTATTCATTTTTTTACCTGCTATAGATGTATCCAGAAATGAATCTCTGGATTGTAACTCATGGAGGGTTTTGCCCATGTTTTCCTCTATGTATATTATGGTTTCCAGTCTTACATCCAAGTCTTTTATCCATTTTGAGTTGACATTAGTACATGGTATGAGGGAGCTGTTTTGGTCCATTTTTTTTTTTTTTTGCATGTTTTGGACCAGTTCTCCCAGCGCCATTTATTGAAGAGGCTGTCCTTGTTCCTGTGTAACTTTTTCACTCCTTTGTTGAAGATTAGCTGACTATATATGTATGGGTTTATTTCAGGGCACTCAATTCTGTTCCATTGGTCTGATTGTTTTTGTACCAATACCAAGCTGTTTTAATTACTGTGGCTTTGTAGTATAGTTTGAAGATTGGAATTGTAATACCTCTGTTCTCCTTTTTTCTGGTCAGGAGGTTTTTTGATATTTGAGGTCTTTTGTTATTCCATATGAATTCTGTGATTTTTGTTCTATCTCTTTAAAGAATGTCATTGGAATTTTTATTGGGATTGCATTGAATCTGTAGATTGCTTTTGGTAGGATGGTCATTTTGATATTAATTCTTCCAATCCATGAGCAGGGAATGTCTTTCCATTTCCTTATGTCTTCTATATCTTTTAGCAGCGTTTTAAAGTTTTCTTTGTATAGTTCTTTCACGTGTTTTGTTAGGTTTATTCCCAAGTATTTAATTTTTTTTGGTGCAATGGTAAAGGCATGGGTTTTCTGCTTTCTTCTTCTATTTGGCTTTTTGTGTATAGGAAAGCTACTGACTTTTGTGTGTTGATTTTGTATCCGGCTACCTTACTGAACTGGTTTATTATTTCAAATAGTTTTTCTGTGGATTTTTTTGGGTTCTCTATATAGAAAATCATGTCATCTGTATATAATGATAGCTTCAGTTCCTCTTTTCCTATTTGTATCCCTTTTATGCCTTTCTCTTGCCTTATTGCCCTTGCTAAAACTTCTAGTACAATGTTAAAAAGTAGTGGGGAGAGTGGGCATCCTTTCCTTGTTCCAGATCTTAATTGGAATGATATGATTTTAGCTTTTCTCCATTTAGGATGATGTTTGCTGTAGACTTGTCATAGATGGTTTTTATTATGTTGAGGTATGTTCCTTTAATCCCCAATTTTTCAAGGGCTTTTATCATGAATGGATGTTGGACTTTGTCTAATGCTTTCTCTGCATCTGTTGATATGATCGTGTGGCTTTTGTTTTTCTTCTTGTCGATGTGGTGGATCATGTTATTGATTTCCGGGTGTTGAACCATCCTTGTGCCCCTGAATCCCACTTGGTCATGGTGAATAATGCTTTTTATGCATCATTGGATTCGATTTGCCAGGATTTTGTTTAAAATTTTTGCATTCATGTTCATTAGGGAAATTGGTCTATAGTTTTCTTTCTTGGTGCTGTCCTTATTTGGTTTTGGTATGAGTGTGATGTTTGCTTCATAGAATGTGTTTGGCAGTTTTCCTCCTTTCTCAGTTTTTTTGGAGAAGTTTTAGTAGTGCAGGCGTTATTTCATCTTTGAATGTCTGGTAGAATTAATTTATAAAGCCATCTGGTCCTGGGCTCTTATTTTTAGGTAGAGTTTTGATGACTGCTTCTATTTCACTGCTTGTAATTGGTTTATTTAAGGTCTCTATATCTTCTTAGTTCAATTTTGGATAGTTGTATCTTTCTAAGAATCTGTCCATCTCATCCAGGTTGTTGTATTTATTTCCATATAGTTGTTCATAGTAATCTCTTATTATGTTTTGGATTTCTTTTGTCTTTGTTGTAATTTCTCCTCTCTCACTTGTGATCCTGTTTATTTGAATTTTCTTTCTTCTTCCCTTTGTGAGCTTTGCAAGGGGTTTATTTTTTATTTTTATTTTTCAAAGAACCAGCTTTTGCTTTTGTTGATCTTCTGGATAGTCTTTTTGGCTTCTAATATTTATTTCTTCTTTTATTTTTATTATTTCTTGTCTTCTGCTGGGTTTTAGTTTTTTTTGGTTGCTCTTTTTCTAATTTTTCAGTTTGGGAGATAAGGTTATTTCTTTGGTTATTTTCTTGCTTTTTGATATGGGCCTATATTGCTATGAACCTTCCTTTTAGGAATATTTTTTGCTGCATCCCAGACATTTTGGAATGCTGTGTCTTCTTTGTTGCTTGTTTC
Source organism: Uropsilus gracilis (assembly GCA_004024945.1). NCBI lineage: Eukaryota > Metazoa > Chordata > Mammalia > Eulipotyphla > Talpidae > Uropsilus > Uropsilus gracilis. The sequence goes on along the minus strand of PVHY01006587.1, from coordinate 11,285 downwards.
AAAGTAGATTTTAATTTCTTCTTTAATTTCTTCAATTATCCATTCTTCATTTAGTAGCATGTTGTTCACTCTCCAGATGTTGGATGCTTCTCTTGCTTTCTTTTCATTGTTGATTTCTAGTTTGCTACCTATATGATCTGAGAAGCAAGTTAGTATTATTTTAATCTTTTTGTATTTATTCAAGTTTGCCTTGTGGCCTATTTTGCCTGTGGTTAATTTTAGGGAATGATCCATGTGCATTTGAGAAGAAGGTGTATTCTTTTCCTTGTGGGTGTAGTATCCTGTAGATATCTATTAGGTCCATTTTGTCTAGGTCTTCTTTAAAGGCTTTTGTGTCCTTGTGTAGCTGTTGTTTTTTTGATCTGTCCTTTGTTGAGAGTGGGATATTAAAGTCTCCTACTGCATATGTGTTTTCACCAATATTTGTTTTCAGTTCTCTTAGTAGCTGTCTTATGAATTTAGGTGCATCCTCATTTGGTGAGTATATGCTGATAATTGTTATGCCTTTTTGATGGATTGACCCTTGAACCATTAGGTAGTGACCTTCTTTATCCTTTGTCACTATTTTTATTTTTAAATTTGCTGTGTCTGCTATAAAACGGCTACCCCAGCCTTTTGGGGGAACCTATTTGCTTGTAAAATTGTTTTCCATCCTTTTACCTTCAATCTGCTTATCTTTTGGGATCAGATATGTTTCTTGGAGGCAGCAGAATGTTGGGTTCTGTCTTTTAATCCAGTCTGCAACTCTGTCTCTTCTGACTGATGAGTTTAGCCCATTGACATTTAGAGTAATTATTGATGTTTGAGGTTTTTAACATTGGGTTTCTGGTGGTCTTTTGGGCTTTTGTTTTAGTTTCTTCTTGTTGTTTTTTAAATTATTCATTCTTTTTATTCTTCTGTGGGTTTTGGTCTTACAGCTTCTTGCAAAAGTTCTTGGAGTGGGAGTTTGGTGGTAGCGAATTCTGGAGGCTTTTTTTGTCTGAGTCATGTTATTACTGTGCTAAGGGACAGCATGCTCCTGTCAAGGAAAGACTTTATCGAGAAGAGGTATTTTCTCAAACAGGATACTTACTTCTTTTAATAGTTTCAATGCCAGATTTCACCTCAGAGGAAAAGAGTGTTTTCTCTGCCCAGTAACTCCAATTCATCCTGAACAGATGAGAGCCTTGTGTTTGCTTTAGTGTGTTCAGAAATATCTGAAAAATTTCAGAAATATCTGAAAAAAAATCAGAAATATCTGAAAAAAAATTTAATTTTTCCTTCATGAAGAAAGGACAGTTTTGCTGGGTAGAGTATTCTTGGCTGTCACTATTTATCTTGGAGTGTTTTCAAGATGTGGCCCCATTCTCCCCTTGCTTGGAGTGTCTCTTCTGAGAAATCTGAAGTCAGTCTACTGGATTTTCCTTTGTAGGTTATCTGTTTCCTGTTGTAATTCTCATAATTTTTTTTATCTTTAGGTCTTGAAAGTTTTACCATGATGTGTCTTGCTGTGTTTTTTCTTTCATTAAAGTAGTTTGGTGTCTGTTTTGTCTCTTGTATATCTATTTTCATTTCTTTCTTCAGATTTGGGAAATTATCCTCCATTATTTCATTGAAAAGCCTTTTGGATTCTATATCTTTCTCTTCTCCTTCTGGGATTCCAGAGGGAGATTACTGTTATATTTGTTTTCTTTGGGGTGTCTGACAGTTCTTGGATTTTTTCTTCTGTCTTCTTACTTTTTTTCCTCTCTTTTTCTTTCTTCATCCTCTCTGCTTCTATGTCCTCTAGTGTGCTAATTTGTTCTTCTGTTTCTTCTAATCTGCTTTCCTGGCTTTCCCCTGCATTTTTGAGTTCTTCTATTGTTTCTCTTAGAAACTATCTCATTCAGCTTCTTATTTAGGATTTCAGTCTCATTCTTCTATTCATCAATGATATTGCTCATTTTGTGCATTCTCTTTTATATTTTTCTACTTCTTCACTTAGCTAGTTGAAAGTTTCTGACCTCTTGCTTTCCCTTTTTTTCCCACTTCCCTTGCCTCTTTTAATGCTTTTAACAAGTAGATTCTGAATTCTTTGTCTTACACATATAGCATTTCTTCCATGTCCTCCATGTTGGTTTCTGCAGATTGTTTATCCTTTGGTGGTGAGTTATTCTTCTTAGGGCTTGCTTGAGTATTTGTATTCTTCCTCCTTCCTGTGTTTTCCCTTCAGACTTGCTCTATGTATTGATTCACTGCTGTTCTAGAATTAGATGGCATGGTGAAGCCGACCAAGTTGTGGTTATTTCTGCCTTTGTGCTTTTGCTGTTGTGGTGGATATATCTTGTTTCTGTTGGCTATTTTAGGGGACAAGTTCCTTTTGTCAGTGGATGTCATGCATATATGTGGGTGCTGTGCTGTGAGCAGCCTCTCACGCTGGAGTTCTGGGCCGTTAAAACTTAGTATTTGATAAACTCAGTCCCAGCCCTGGCTGAAGACCATTGAGATGTAGAACTCCACGCCAGACCCACACTATCCCGCAGGTGTGTTACCTTAGCAAGAAGAGTTAGTCCTGTGTGACTGGGCCATTCTGGGCTGCTGTGCTGTGAGCAGCCTCTCATGCTGGAGTTCCCCCAAAGTACTGAGTGTTTTAATGAGAGGAATTTATTTGGTTCGTGCTACTTTGATGTTTCATTAATGGCTGGCTTGCTTGTGTTGTTCTGGTTTAGGATAAGGAAAAAGGTGAAGAGAATTTTGGACAGTTTTGTTGGTAGCAATAAGCATTGAATGGGGAGCTGTAGGGAGATGGAGAAGCAGCAGAGTCCTGGAGGACTAAACACACACATTCACTCTCACACCCAGCCTGAGGCTCTCTGCCTGGGGGAGAACCATGGCTTTGCAGTGATGAGTTAAGATAAATTTGGCAAGCATCCAGCCTCGAGGACTGTGGGCTCTGCCCCAAAATTTTAACTTCAGGGGAGTTTTGGGTGTGTTTGAGCAGTGGAGTACATTTCTTTGACTGCATGATTTTATTTTATTTTATTTTATTTTTTATTATTTGTTTATTTTATTTTATTTTATTTTTTGTTGTACTAATTTATTGTTTTTTATTTTAGATTTAAAAATTTTATTTATTTTTCACACGTATATTTTCTACATCATTGTTTACCCCAGGGTTTTCCCTTTTCACCTGTGAACTTTCTTAATCTCTTGTGCCCTCCCTTTTCACCTGTGAACCTTCTTAATCTCTTGTGCCTTTACTCTCCTCCCCTTCTTTTTGATCTATGCCTCAGTTCTGTTGATATTTTAAATTTTTCTTGTCCATTTGTTTGTTTCCCTACATCCCTCATATAAATGAGACCACCCTGTATTTCTCTTTTTCTTTTTTGGCTTATTTCTTATAACATGATTCCTTCTGGCTCCATCCATGTTGCTGTGAATAACACAGGTTTATCTTCTTTTATTAGTGAGTAATATTCCATTGTGTAAATATTTACTTTTATTTTTAAATAACTATTTTTGAATAATAGTATGAAAGGAAACAACTTTTGCAATACATGAGTTTAAATGTTACAAGGATACCATTTAGGAGTAAATTGAATTTTCATTGTAGCTAAGTTCAGAATTCTTGAGAAACAAGGGAAGTCATGTTATTACTGTGCTAAGGGAGAGCACGCTCCTGTCAAGGAAAGACTTTATCGAGAAGAGGTATTTTCTCAAACAGGATACTTACTTCTTTTTAATAGTTTCAATGCCAGATTTCACCTCAGAGGAAAAGAGTGTTTTCTTTGCCCAGTAACTCCAATTCATCCTGAACAGATGAGAGCCTTGTGTTTGCTTTAGTGTGTTCAGAAACTAAGAGAATTCTGTGAAAGCACTTAGCCCAGCATCTGGTTCATGCAGAAGCTCAGGAACTGCTATTTTCCTCTCTTCCCTATTCCTCTTCGGGATGTGCAGGATTCAGTTGGTTTGGAAACACTGTGAAACAATTAAGAGACTGTCTGTGCTGGGCAATGTGTTTCATTTTCAAGTAGATTGATCACAGCTTGATCCATGAATGGAATTTCACTTGATTTAGTTCCATTTGACCAAAATTCTTTAATTCTCTATTTCATGCAATAGTGTATTCTCTATACACTTATGTAGACAGTGGAGGGGGTAGGAACTGGGAAGAACACTGATCCCACAACCAAGGGTTTACTATCCAGGGTTGCTGAAAATGAGGAGGTTACATTTTCAGTGTGTTATATGGTGAAGGAAATTATTGAACTGTCCATGCATTTTCTGAATGGAAAATCTTGCCATTTGACTCCTGATCAAATTTTTTTTTTATCTTGAAACTTATTGGAGACTTAGCACTTGAAAACAATTTGATGAACTCTCACCTTGGTCCAATCCATTCTAACACACATACGATACATATTCCCATATGTGTATGTCTTCATTTCTGTACATATACATACACACATGCATATAAACACACAGCACTGTACAATTCAGGTTGCAAACCTCTCACTTCTACAACTAGGTGCCTCTACAACTAGGTGCCCAGCTCCAAGAGAAAGAGACTGGATTTTAATTCACTCCTCCCGTTTCCTTGGCCACTGTAACCCCTTAGTACTTCAGTAGATATCTAAAATATTTAGCTTTCTCTCATTAAGTTAAAGCATCTGAAGGAGGTGTATGCAGACTACCAAACAATGTGAATTAGAGATGATTTAGAAGTGAGCATAACTTTCAAAATTATTTCAAGTACATGCAGTAACCCAATTTCTTTTTCTAACAAATGTCTTGTAGATTAAAGCAGGTAGAAATCTCATTAGGCCTGTTTTAATGACTCTGTAAGACTCAGGTATAATTAATGTTCTAAAGTACTTAAAACAGTTCACCTCAAAAGCTTAAGTAGGTCATGGATATGCACTTCAGCAATTATTTTTTTTCTTTTTAATATTTTTTTTTTTGATAGATGCAATGGCGAAGTTAATGTTCTTCTGAATTGCAGTGTAGCAGAGCCAGGATTATTGGCACTGGATTTATTATTTTCCCTGTACTGAATCCATACATATATCTCTTTGTGGAAGTGTTTCTGTTTGTTTTGTCTCACCCTTTAGATCTTTAAATTGGTTTTGGCTGTACAGAGGAGCGCAGTGCTTCCTCCCCAAGCATCTACTCTATGCTGGGCCCATGGTTCCCTGATACATTCATCCTCCGAGGAAGATGAAGATGATGGTGGTACAGAGTTCTTCTGACATGGTTTGAAGTGATTGATGGTCTGTTGGGAGATGGTGCCTAGCATGTGGGCATCCCAGATTCTGTGAAAGTGGCCCAGTAGGGCACCATGAGAATTTAGAGAAAAGGGCCATTGCTTTTACCTGGAAGACTCAAGGAAACCTTCCCAGGGATCTGGCATTGTTCTGGGCTCTTGAAAATCAGGCTGGCTTTGAACAAAAGGAAGCTATTTCTGGATAGTCTCTGCAATGTACTTGAATTAGTTAAGGTGGTTAAAATATCTACTTCTTCCTCTGACATCCAGTAGGTGTTTAATGTATGCTGCTAAGGACCTGAGTCCAGAGTTGGGCTGGCGGCACTTGCCTTGCGAGGTCTTCTGCACCCAAGTGCCAAAAGGAGAGGAATGGAATGGTTTTGCCCAGATGCTGATGTGGGCCATGCTGCTGTTCTCAGCAAGGCCCTTCGCTGCTGAGTCCCCTGGTCCAGCTTCTCATCAGCTCTGGCCATCATGCCTTGTCTCAGAAAGGGCGCAGCTGCTCGGTGCCTGCTTCCCCACCCTCGGCCATCAGCTGTTTGCGCAAGCTGGCTGGTTGTGTGACAGATGACTGTGTGGGGAATGAGAGGGGGACACAGCAGCTGGCACCCGCCAGTGATGGCTTATTGCACTCACGGGTAGACATGAATGACTCTTTTTTTAAAAATTGGTATCACCTTTGAGAATTTATTTTTAATTCACTGATTATATATATATATATATTTTTTTCTTACGTCATTGTATGTCCCATAGTTTTCCCACCACCATATCACCATCAACTGTCACCAAGATTCCCTTCCCCACCCCCTGCTGCTTGCTTTAAGTGATGTTATCAGCTTGATGATTTTACATTTTCTTGTGTTTTGTTTGGTTTCTCTGTATCCTGCATATGGGTAAGGTCATTCGGTATTTATCTTTATCTTTTGGTCTTATTTCAGCTAGTGTAAATCCTTCCAGCTCCATCCATGTTGCTGCAAATGACATGAATTTGTCTTTTTTGATTGCTGAAGTGTATTCCATTGTGTAACTATACCACAGCTTTTTGATCCATTTGTTTGTTTTAGGACATTTGGGTTGTTTCCATGTCCTGGTGCTTGTAAACAGTGCTGCCATAACCATAGGCATGTAGATACCCTTTTGAAATAGTATTTTGTGTCATCTCGAAATGCTGATGATTCCCATGTGGCATGGCTCTGCCATGTTGTGCCACAGAGGTAACCCACATGTAGAACCCACTGCCACATGGATGAGTGGCTGGGGCAGGGCCTATCCCACAACTCATGAAGATCTCAAGATAGGTTGAGGCCAGATAGACAGTGGACATGCTTGGTGGCAAATTAAACCTTTGGCCTTCGTTGTCTCTATGTATTCAACTGACATATATGTGTTTATTGATGAAATACAAGTTTGAAAAGAGGAAATAGGTATCACCTTTTGACTGATGATGGCTAAACAAACTAGATGAAGAACAAGTAGTTTTCAAATTTCAAATATTTCAAAGAAAAGTCTTCAAAAGTGGCTGGGCATGTTGGCGCATGCCTGTAAGTGGCAGCCTAGGAAGCTGCGGCTGGGGCCAGGGATAGTAGTTCGAGTCCTGCTAGGGACATGTAGTGAGACCTAATTCCAAAAAAATATAGATGGGTGTGGTGGTGCATGCCTGTAATCCCAGCTACCTGGGAAGCTGAGGCTGGGGATGGCTTGAGTCTTTGGTACCCCAGGCAACACAAGCCTGTGCTTCCACAGGCAAAAATAGCGAGATCTAGTCTCACACACACACACACAAAAAGTCTTCTAAAGTTTTCAAATTCACACATACATATATATATGAGATATATATATATTTTTGAAAGGAGTGAGTATAGATCATATACATATATGTATTCATGTGTGTGAATAGTCTCACATATCCCCTTGACCGTGGCACAATCTGGGCTCTTCTCGTCTCGTTCCTTTCAACTCAGCATCTGACTTGCTGAGCATACCTCCTCCTGTGAGTTCCCTTGGCATCCATATCAGCTCTTGATTCTCTTGCTCTGTTCTGTCTTCCAGGTTTCCTCTTTCTTCTACCCGCTAAAAGTACCCCATGACTTTTCATGTGGATCTCATCTTGTATGTCTTTATTTTCTTTCTCTGATGAGTCCCATGTCTTTCTGCTCCTCTGAGTTGAAGCCCCCAGGAGTCTCCCTGGTGTTACCTTGTACAGAGAACCTTACTTTTGCTGTGCTCTGATGTCTAATGCCAATTGCCCCTGCTCCAAACTGCTAGCTATGTTCCACATCCAGCTCTTCCTTTCTGGGGGTGCTCATGTTCATGAGTTGTGTGACCCCTGCTGTGCCTGCCCCCGCCCCCAGCCTAGGTCAGATTCACATTGCTACTGGAGGTTGGCCATAGCCCTGAAGTTGGTTGTCGTGGCTGCCTGCTTTGATCTCTGAAATCACTGACTGACTTTGTTCTCTTCATCTTCTTTACCTGACAGTGGGCGCCATCTGCTCAGATGCCATCTCCACCCTGACAGTCTTCTCTTCCCTTACCTCATCCCTTTTGCCCTCTGCACTAGCTGACCTGGACACTTGCACTTTCTCAAGCCCTCAAACATCTCCTCCTGGGTCTTTGATTACCTTCTCTTTTCTGTTTTTAGAGGACACTCAAATGCAGGTCTCCCTGTTTAGAAAAATTGTCACCATCTCAACCTTTCTAACGCCTGTGCAGTTTCTTTCTAACTGTTGTGATCTGACTGGCATTCTGTCCTTGCCCACCTCAAATGTGGTCACACCTCTGTATCCCTCACAACCACCCAAACAGCTGGTTTAATAGATTTGTGAAATGAGTAAACACATGAATGAAGAAGTTTAATATAGAAGAAGGTACTTGTAAAATGAGCTTCTCTATAGGAGAATTAAGTTGGAACACAGTTTAACCCTAAAATAGCTATAAACTTTTAATATTTGTTGAGTATGTATTCAGAAATATTTTGATATAGCTATAAAGATAGAAATATCTTTTTAGATATAGGTTATATTTATAGATAAACCTTTTTTAATTGCAAATATGTTATTAAAGTTCATGCAGTAAGATCTCAAATAACTGTTGTGAAAAGAAAGACTTGCAGTAGGATCATGTACTAACTCATCACCATTTAGGATCCTGGTTACTTTTCACATTGCTTGCACTGATGTGTCAGTTTCACTGATGTAAATGAGAATGATTGATGTCTCTAAAGCTTGCTTTTACTTTGATTTGAGTCCCACTGGAACTAGTAGTTTAGCTATCATAATTCTTACCAAATCAATTTATGATTTGCATTAGAAAACTGCTTAATTTTATACTAATATTTTGGTATTTTTCATGCAACATCTTATGGGCATGTTGAATAATGTTCATTATCATCATTGTTGTATTAAAATACTACTTCTGAGCAGCCTTCAGGAATTTGAAATGTCCTGTGATAGTGTCTATCTCTTCTTCACAAATGATTTCCTAACTGGTGCAACTGTTTGGAAAGTGTTCAAAATTTACCTTAAACAATGAGAAATGGAAACACCATACGCTCTACACTTGGGTGTCTATCCAAAGAACATGAAACCATCAACTCAAAAAACTTTGTGTTCTACAGTATGAATTGCAGCATTATTTACAAAGGCTAAGACAATTAAACCACCTAACTGCCATTGATTGGTTGGTTCCAATTGATGTGATGTATCTGCACAATGGCTAGTATAAGGAAAGATGAAATGCTGCCATTTACAGTGAGACAGAAGGCACTTCAGGGCATTCTGAGCAGTAAGCAAAGGCAGAGTGACAGCTAAATACTGGACATTGAAGTAATTCAGTGAAGCAAAATACTTCTAAAAACTATCAGACCCTGACACAGGAAGTGAAGCTCCTGAGATTCAGCGGGAGAAAGGGTCCAAGTGGTAGAAGAGATGCTGGGGGGAAACTGCAGAAAAGCTTTTATACATAAAAATATGAAAAAGAAAAAGATTTCCTGCTCCTCTGGATGCCCTTGTTACTGATAGTATTTTCAAGTTTTGGTTACTTTTCCTTTTACCAGAATATTTGTTATTTATTAAAACACAACTAGAGGATCAGCTGCCACCACAGCCTCTATCCCTTCCCATGGGTGAGGGCCCTTCCCCCCTTCCCCCCCTATCTCCCAGCACAGGCCTGTACCTGTCCTGGTTCTCAGGCCAAGTCCTGGCCCTGTGACAGTTCACCGGTCACTGTTACCGGGTCATTGCACTGCTCTTCTGAGCTGCAGTTTTCCTAGGGGAAGCTCTGGCCCACTGCCATAGTACTTCACAGCAGATTTCTGTCTTTTGCTTTTGGATTTAGTTTTTATCGTGTGCTGTAGTTTTGGTAGATTATCATCTGCTGTATTTTTACTCAATGCCCTGTGTACATAAACACTGCCAGGGTCTACTTGCTTAGTATGTGGAGCCAGAGTTAACGTGGGAAGTGTTCATTTGATCTTCCCTTGGTGGATGTATGGCAGGCACTGCTCGGGAATTCCAGCCACACCTGCTGCTGGCTGATTGTGTGCTCTGTTGGCCGGAGCTTTTCCTGCTTCACACTTGGCCACTGCTATTCTCCAGATGCATAGCAGGACACCTTTGTTATTTCAGCTTGGACTTCCATTCTTGCTGGCTTCTCTGAGCGACCTTTCAATACATGCTTTGACCTTCAAAGTAAACTCTCTTTCCATTCCTTCATACCAGATAATTATCTCCTGTGTACCATACTCAGCTCAGAAGGACACATCCCCCGGGACCATGCAGACATCTGTGTTTGCGGTAGCAAATTGGGTCATATTGGTCTATGGTAAGGGTGTCCATAGATCCTGTTTGGTCAAGAGGCCTTGGAGTTCTCCCTGCTGTTCTGGTTGAATTATTCGCTGACTCATGTTCATTCTTGGAAGTATCTCAAGAGCTCAGATCATAATCCCACCTAATAATTGTAATAGTGTTATAATATGCTCACCTACCCTTGTCTTAAGAATGATGGTAACTGAGCTTGAAAATTATGTCTTATTACATGTCTGACAGTATCACACTGGGAAACATTGGGTTTGTTTTCTAAAATGAGATAATAGAAGGCATCTAGTTTGCTAAGTGATTTGAGCTTATAGCTGTGTGAATAGACATTATAAAACACGAATGTATTGACTAGATACATCAAGACACGGAAAAGTTTTTTCTCAGGCCCACACATTTATTGTGCATTAAATTGTCATGGTCTTAAGAATTCCTAGGAGACAATTTTAAAAGATTTGTTTCATCAAATATCTTGTAAAGTACCATACCACCATGACACTTAATTCTGAGCACCTATAATTGTATATGTTTAATTATGTAAGCTCTTTTGGGGACATTCTTGCAAATACTGCAGTTACTGGAGCATTCAAGAATGTGAGGAATGATAGCAATTATAAAAAGTATAGCATCTTAGGTTTTTTTTTAAATGTTAGCCTGCCTTTCATGTACAGTGCAGCAGATAATGACCAGGACCTGGTAATGATTCTCAGGGCTGCTGTCTGTGAATTAAGGTGTAAATGCCATGAATTGCAAATGCTTCAACTCCTTTTTATTCACTTTGTGAATAAAATTCACAAATAAAATTGCAGCAAATTACTGTAAAAGAACAGGAACAGCTTCCTGGGAGGACATTCAAATGAATCATAATCATAGGAATGTCCAAGAGGTGATTCAGCACAGTCACAAGATTGTGAACTTGACAGGTGCTATTATCCTGTTCATCTCACATTTAGAAAAGGTAAGCTATTGGAATAAGCTCATCAACAGGACAGATAGTATACTTTTCCATTGTGGGGACCTAACTTATCCTAATATGGGCTGGATTTCATCACAAGGACACAATCTGCTGTGTTCTCTTTCTAATGGTCTGCCCATTTCAGTCCTGGCCTGGTTGGAAGATCAGTGAAGAGAGACTCCCTGCAGTGTAGGGAACATTGCTTAAGGTCTAAAGGACATTTAGGTAGGAAACTGCCTCATTTCCCACACTTGTTTTACCTTTGACTTCTACATTCTTTGCCTCAGTCCCCCCCCCC
>PVHY01006586.1:0-73388 GCA_004024945.1 Uropsilus gracilis | reverse complement strand
TCTTTTTTTTTTTTTTTTTTTTGAGACTACGTCTCCCTGTTTTTGCCTGTGGAACTGCAGGCTCATGTTGCCCGGGGTACCATGGACTCAAGCTATCCCCAGCCTCAGCTTCCCAGGTAGCTGGGATTACAGGTGCGCACCACCACACCCAGCTATATTTTTTGGAACTAGGTCTCACTACGTGCCCCTTTGGGACTCGAATCATGATCCCTGGCTATGGCTTCCTAGGCTGCTACCTACAGGCACGCGCCACCATGCCCAGCCTTGTCTCAACGTTTCTCCTGGAGGCACAGTGGTAAAGCCATTCAGGCTGCATGGTACTGTGGCCAGAGGAGAAAGTGACTCTCTTCTTCCCAATAGTATAACTTTATTGGGTGGGGGGCGGGGAAAGTTATCATTTCCATCAAGGACACAGTTCCTGTTTTAAAATATTAAACCAGGACCCTTATTTGTGTCAAACTAGATATGTAGAAGGAGGTTTCCACTTATAAAAATGGCCTAAGGTAGCTTCTTTTCTCTTGAAGAACTGCTTCAGCTAGATGGGCTTTTCCTTTGGTGAAGACTGTTATGCTCTGGTTTCTGAGAAGTTGAGAGCCATTAAGTTCTTTCTGCTCCTCCAGTTCTTTCCCATGTCTTTCCTTACTGTTTTTTCTCTTCTTTTTGTCTTAAATCTTACCTTATTAATGGTAACAGTGATCATAACTTCTGACATGTAGTAACCCTTTCTGTACCCTTACTGGGTGCTGGACCATGTTCCTGTTCGAAATGCCTCAGCTTTACAACAAATGTATAAAGTGACTGTTCTTATTATCTATTGTTTTATAAGCCATAAATATAAGAACAAACCCAGAAATACCTTTGGTGAAATAACTTGTATGACATCAATAGTTAACAGTCAGTACATCAATAGTTAACAGTCAAATCCTCCCTCAGGAATGTGGTGGGAGTTGAGAACTGGGAGGTAAGAGCTGGGAGAAGGGCAGAGTCAAAGAGGTAGGTAGTGTTTTTCAAAAAGGTGCTATGAATATAACCTTTACCTTGTACTCTTATTAGAACAATCAGGGAAATCTCATTCGCAGAAGTTCCTTTCTTCCAATGAGTCTCTCTGTTATTAAATCCTTTCCCTCCAAAGTCACTGGTACAGGTCTCCATTTTCTTACCTTTTAGCTCACTGTGCTTGCATCTCTTAAAATTCTGTCATTTATTCTGCTGCAATTTTTATTCCAGGTGGATCTGTCTTCTGCTCCTGCTTTGGCTGCTCACTTTTTATGAGTCTGGCATTTCTCAATGACGAGTGCCATCTGTTATTTGGGTGAACCAGATTCCCCTGGTTGCTGATGTGTTTTTGCTGAGTGTTTAAAGAATCACCTTACATTTCCTATATCAACACTATTTTTATAACACTTCTAGCTTAAGGCAGAGCCTTTTTCTTCTCCTGCTACAAGGGACTTAAGGGCATAGGTGGGCCTGGGAGCAGTTAACAGTGCCCCATCCAGGAGCCCTCAGGCAGCATTTCCGCTGGCCTTCCTCAAGGTGATTACTTGGAGGAAACCTCCACATCACAGATGGCCTGACTCCTACCCTAGTTTAAGATCCAGGGTCTTGGGATACAGTAGTCTGTTATGTTTCCCATTGTTCCCTTACCTTAGACTGGACTGTTTTGTTTTCCTGAAAACTCTTGGAGGTGTGCATAGATACCTTTAAATGTCCTGAGGGCATGCCTCCCTGGACAATTTTCTTTCTAAGACTTCTTTCCTCCCTCCTTTGCTACCATTTCTTGAAATAAATAAAAGACTTGTGGGGGAAAAGTTAATTATTCTAGTTACCATTATCCACTTTCATTCTCAGACTGCTGTGAATCTAGCCTAGTTAGTGTCTCTGTGTGTCTGTACACTTTATTTTTCTACTCAGGCCACATAGCTCCCTGCCAGGTCTTTGAATTCACATGGAATTGAGGGCAATGGATGCTATCTTTATCTTTCCAGATCCCAGCTCCACAACATCAGGCTTTATTTCTTTCTCCTCACCAAAGGCATGAGGTGCTTGCACTACTCTCTTTTGCACATTTTACAACTCATTATGATATTTTCTTGGAAATCCTTGCCTTCCAGAACACTAGTAAAGAGGTTGTGTTCCTCTTTACTTGCAGTTTTCAAAAATAACATGTAAAATAATTTCTGAGGTTGTCTGAGGTTTTGTCTGAGGTCTTGTGTTTCATTCATAAGAAAAAAAATAAAATTTACAGTTAAAAATAATGAGTGTTTTGGAAGTAACAGTTCTCTGAAGGCTTAATTCAAAATGAGATGGGAAGGAACCAAGTGTTCTTTCCATCGTTCCTCTTTATTTTCTGCATGGGTGTTCCTCTGCCAGACTGTTTTCTTTTTTCTTTTTCTTTTTTGTTTTCTGGAGACACAGCTAGTCTAGAAAAATTGATGATTTTTAGCCAAAGGAAAAGTGAGCTGGCTTTTCTGCTGGGATCACTGTTAGCCCTCACCAGCCAATGAGAGCTTGTGATCCATTTCCCTTAGCCACTCTGATCTGGTCACACTCTTGGCTACAGATACCATACAAATTTATCTGTATTGTTACTCATCCAATGACCCAAAAGAAAGTGTTTATCACCAAAGGGTAGGTTAAACCTAGTGAGCTTTTTTTTTTTTTAAGTGACTAAGTGCTGCGAATGAATAATTTACAGGGGAGCATATTTTATGGATAGAAATAGTTTTAATATGAGTATATGCTAAAGATTCTGTTTTGAGCTTGATATATTATGCTATGTAAAAAAAATAGGTCTTTTAGATAATATTCTTAAAGAGTAAGAACTGAAGAGTTTCAAAATAGAACTCCAAAATAATGAGTCCAAAAACTATTATTAATAAATGTACTGACTTCCAAAATATACTAATTTTTTTTATAAAACAGAAGTTGAGCAATGGCTAAATTTATGTGAGAAATATCATTGCTTTGAAACTTATCCTAGTTCAGTAGAGATAAAAATCCTTTCATAAATAAAGAGGCAGCAATTTTGGGTGACTATGAATGAGAAGGCAAAGGGCATAGCTATATTAGCAATTTTGGTTTTGATCTACACCACAAGCATTTCAATAGCTACTATTTCAAATTCATTTTAAACTCCTATTTTTTGCATTTTAATAGCTTTGCTTTTAATACTAGCATGCAAATGTGATTTCTTTGCCTCTAGCATATTTTATCCCTACCTTGTCAAAATCACTAGGAATTCACTTGCTTTTAATGTAGTATCCTTCACATTTGAAGCTGCAGGAGAAGATAGAAAGTAAAGATAAAAGTGTAAAAGAGTAAGAAAGACTGAGCTTTGGGAAATACAGACAGAAGTAGAGACAAAGAGGGAGGATGGATTATAGAAAAGAGATAGTGAAGAAAGACAGAGATGGCAAAAAGAAAGCAGTCAATTATTCCTTGGATGTTTGTCCATTGAATGGGACTGTGATTTTGCTTTTGCTTTCTCCATTTACTTGAATAATAAATGTTTTCAATTTTTGCAACTATTATTCAATACTAAGTTTTGATATTTTTTTTTGAAAAATGAAACCTGTTTCGATACTGATGATTTTGCTAATGAATGAAAGCATTTTTAAATATAAATCCATTTGAAACTTTATAGATTTTGGTCAGTTTAATATATGCGCTTAAATACTATTTTAACAGTCAAACACTGGCAGAAAATATATAGATATATTTTGGTTATTAACTCTGACTTCCACTAAAATAGCTGAAGGTTATACATTGAATCAGCAGTTATTTTTGTAGTTCTCAGCCTTTTCTTTCAGATCAAACTCAGGTTTATGTTATAATTAGGGATAACATATGGTATGAGAAACAATAACAAAATGACAACTTGATGGAAACAAAAAGACTTACCAGTAAATAGATTATATGTCTTCTCACAATTTTTAGTTTCTGTGAGCATGTTTCAGAAAATGTTCTGAATCTTATAATCCAAGCATCCTCCATTTGTCTTCATGCTCCCACCACAAAAAAAAAAAACTCTGTCTCATATTGGAAATTTGCAATTTTGCTTTCACTTGTATCCTGGAGTATATGTATTCTTAATGCTGAGAGATTATTTTTATGATAAATCATTCCAGACTGGATATTGGATCCATTTTGCCCAATAGCTCTTGACAGCTACTCTTTCTGCCTTTTACTCTCTCCTTTCTCTTTCTCTTCTCTCTCCTCTCCCCCCATCTATTTTTTTAAATAATGGAAATATTTACACTTTGCCTAAATATTACCAACTTTCATTTCCCATTGTAATCCTTCCATTGCCACCATTCTTGTTAACAAATTGCATTCTTTCTACTGCATCTATGAACTCCCATATAACATCTTTTCATTAGACTGAACAGTTCAAGGGGAACAAAGTTCAAGTCTTCTCTAATCAGTTGTTCAAATAGCTCTCTATTTTGTTTTTTATATAAAAGAGAAATGGGTAAAGTGCTGGTATGAAGTACTTAAGGAGACACAAGAAGAGAGCCTCCAGTTCTTAGGGACATATACAAAATCTAATTTAAAATTTTATTTCTATGCCTAGCAAAGTTGAAATTAATATTTCTGATTCCAGGACAATTTACCTGCATTATTATCACTTTAGTATTTTTATTTATAGTTGTTAAAGATATTATGTAGTCATTATATAGGTTGTTGATTTTCAAATGTATATTATAATCAATTAAAACAATATCTAGGTTAATTGCTATATATTTTACCTCTAAAACTTGAAGATATTTTAATATAGGAACATAATGATTTAATTTTTATTTATTAGATTTAGTGAATACTTGATGTTATAAAACAGTATTTTTTGGCTACATACAATAAAAAACTTTGACTTATTTTTTTATATATGCAGCTGTTATTGAGAATTTCTCTAAATTATTTGAGTGCCTTGGTGTTTAAAATCTTAAAATCACTATTTTTGATGTAGAATTTTAAATTTCAAAAAGTAAATCATTTATCATGTTTCATTTTTTTAACTGTATTGAACATCCATCAATGTAGGCTCTTGACAACCTCAACAGCATTTTTGAATCAAGGGACAGGAAAATATAACAGAACTATATGTACTCAAGTAAGTAGTAGTTCTTTAGCTGCACAAAGAATTTGTTCTCAAAAGGTTGTTGCATGTGTTGTATTTTTCAACATGTTGAGGTCAGATGAGTCTATTTTTAGTGTGTGCAAGGTTTATTTCCACATGGTGGTAGTGCAGTGGCTGATGGGCAGGAATGGACTAATCATGCCTAGGTTTATCTATGTATTTACTCTAAGACAATCCTGAAAACAGAATCAGGTAGGATAAAAAGAAACCACTTGAGTATATGCTCTGTATACCAAAATGTGGTTGACCTGCTGAAGAATTGTTTTGAAGGTATTTCAATTAAAAACATACACGTAATCACATAAAAGGGAAAGTACGAGTTGAAAAATGCCAAACTGGTGGGAGTAAAATTTGATGATTTGATATATAGTATGGCTTATAAATAATGAGTCATTTCAAAGATACTGGGAAATACAAAATCATCTTTAGGAGTTTTAAAATTCTTCTCTTTTAAATGTAGTAAATGTTTTAATTAAATTAGGGTTTCTTTCTCTTTCCTAGTACTTCCAACTTCATAGTCTTTGGAATATAGGTTTTCTCATATGGAAAATAAAGCTAATATGATTCATGTCACAAGTAATGTTATGAGACAAATGGAATGACATTGCCTACAAAGTTATTAGCAACATTTACAAAGTGGTAGTTATCTTCATCATTATTAGTTTTTCATTACATAATTGGCTTTTATTTTGATAAAATATTAAAGACCTAAAGGCTTTTTCTTTCAATATAAAGGGCAGGTAGTAGGATAAAAGTGTAGTCTGATAAGAAAATAATTGGACAATACTTAAATATTAAAAGCCATCATAGTCTTTGTGCATTGGAATTGCATCAGAAACTTGAATGAATTATAAAATAGTATGATAGTTTCTATCAGCCTTCAATTGGTCATTCTGAATATTGTTTACACATATATCTACTACTTTTTTAAAAATACTGAGTCTGTTCTCCTTCTGTACAAGGACTTGAGAAAAAGTACATTTACTGATGTTTTTTAAGCACTAACTACCTGTGAGATCCTTACTTATTTTTTCACTTGTTTCACACAATGTTTTTTTCAGTGAATAATACAAGATTCTTGTATAAATGAACAGTTGAGGGGTTAGAGAAGGTGATGTCTTTCCTACTGCCATTGACTAATAATTGGTACACCTCACTGATACCAGAGAATTTTTACTACCTAATACATTTTTCCACAAAACTTCCATGTTGTTTCAAAGGTTACTATCTCTCCATTGCACTAAATTTATAAAAGAATTGAAGAAGCATTTTGGTAAATAGGTTGGTAAGATAGATGTGTACTTGTAAGCCTTACAGGTAGTGTAGTGTGTGTGTGATAGGTTAAATCCCACTAGGGCTCTATAAATCAACCATTGTATTACCGTCCATATCCCACAGGACACTATTGCCTATAATAAACTGAAAATAACTGAACACAAATGGTATAATCAAAATGGAAGGGATATTATATAATATGACCAAAGTGAAAAGAGGAATAACTAGTGGGCTAATCCTCTGTAGGATCCATTATCCTGAGATGTGCCTGCTGATGTGTGTGTCTGCAGAGGGATGCTGATTTAGTTTGTGATTGAAATGGTTTTTGAGCTCCAAGTAAGTGCTAAGCGTTCTACTTCTATAATCCACCAGAATTAGCATTATCTAGATTAAAAATTGAGATCCAGTTATCTCAAATTAGTTATTCACTGTTAGATTTTACAAATCATAGTTGGTCATTGGCCATTCAAACCCAAAGTTTTTTCACTTTTAATTTTAAAACTGTGCCTTTTTTAGTGGCCATACTAACATACTACTATAACTGTTAAAATACCTTGGAACTAGAACTATCTAGAGTTGATCTAGTCATCTTCCTCAGTTATTCCTATATTGCAGATTTTCACTTATTTTGTCCTGATCACTATATTGATCTGTTTATAGGGACTGTATTATAAGTACAATCTAAGTGGGTACACTTGAAATACAACTATCCCACCTCATTAATCGTACTTCTTTATATGCCCAGGTTCATGAAAAAAGCTGAGGATATTAAAATCCTCTTAATTTGTGGATGTAGGTTTTACTGATCATGCACTGCAGACTGGTTTTCCCATGCTTATGTGTGCATATTAAAGCTGTGTCACTGCCTAGTTTTGTTTTCTTTCCTAGAGATGTTGTGAAACCAACTCATATCCACTCACCATTTCTTCCTAGTTTGAATTCGCTGACATCACATCAGTAGCTTGAAGGTCCATAATAAAAGTCTTTAGACCACAGAAATTGACACATATTTCAAAAGACTTTCTCTCCCACCCTTGGCTACTTCCCACCTTCTGCTGGCCGAAGAAAACTACCTAAATACTTTCAAGTTCATCGTTGCTTTGAACTCTTTTACGGTGACATATGCTGAAATATTTAAGATTTCTGAAGAGTCTGCATCTACGCAAAATAATTTACCCTCCTGTTCCCTAGAGATAAGCTCTGACTTTTGGAAGTGATTTATTTTCTCTAAACCTGTAAACTTAAGATTCAAATATCTTTCTTTATTGTAGGATTTATTAATTTTCTCATGTTCTTTATTTCCTTGAAGAAACCTTGTGGTAGAGCTAACTTTCTTCATTTTCTCACGTAGGTGCTTATCTTTTCACAGTACATTCAGCAGTTTTGAAATTCTGTCCAAGAATACTGTTTGAAATGGTCCTATTTTTCCCCAAAAAGTGTGACTGTATTTTATAACATATTTATAAATAAATTGCTTCCATATGCCTTAAACAACCTTTCAATAAATGGCAGTCTTTAAGGGAAAAATTTATTTCTGCCATATTGACAATTTTAAATGTTAATTATGCATAGCTCTTAAGAAACTCTGTACAGTGAGATCTGTAAATAATTCACAAAATTTTATAATTCCCAGTTTAAAACCCCAGTTATAAATGCTAATATATCCAAGTCAAATTGTATTCAATGAAAATCTTGTCATAAAGAAATAATGTATTTCAGAGTGTCACATTATGACAAATTCTGGTTTACAACTGTATTAGGTATTCAAAGTAATACAAATAACAGGAGTCTTACAGGAAGTCTTACAAATAGGTAGTTAGAAAATGAGTTTTTGTATAGATAAGTGCAAGGTAATGAATTTAGGGAAAAGTGATTCTGCATTTTAAATCTCTTCATTCCAAGAGTTCCTATACTGGGGGAGGACTGGAAGCACCCAGATATTTTTTGTTCTTTTTTTGTTGTTGTTCTTATTTTTGTTCTTGTGCCTTTTTTCCCCATGGAATTTAATAAGTTCCATTAATTAGAATTCTACTCATCATTATCCATATCTAATGAGAATATAAAAATTAACCTAAATTTTCTTGGAAGTTTAGAAATAAATAAGGTCATCATATAGTATTCTGCATGTTATGTAACTTCATTGATAAAACTCAGAAAAGACAAAGAATTTCCTTTGGATTGGCCAAGAAAATGTTAGATGAGCGTGGTGTGTTAGAAGTATCATAAGGCATTATATATTTCATTCTAGAAAGCTAATGCAATACAATAAAGTACAGCCAATAATTGATGGCATAACATGTTAAACGCGGCTCATTTAGTGAATCAGTTCAAATGGGGAAGACCTTCCTGATGCTGCTTTAAAAAGTGAATAGTAAATTTCCGGAAACTTTTACTTAAAGAAATGATAAAGGTTAAGAACAGACTCAGTGGTAATTCTAAAACTGTCCAGCCTGTATTCAGTGTTCAGTATGCTTAAATGTCTTCAGCCTATCTTAATGATTAAATAAATGTAGAGATGTCTTAAATGAATAAAGAGATGTAATTAGAGATATCTCTATCTTGGTGGTTCTTCAGTGTACCTCAGAATCAGAAATAAAGATTTAGAAGCCCTACCACAAATCTGCTGAATTAGGATTTTTGATGATTAGGGCCCACAAATCTAAATTTAACAAACACTAAAGATAATCCAGCTGAGCCATGAACCATTTTGTAAAATTCTGCTTTCTATTGATGCTAGAAAAGAACATCCTATTATGTTTTTAAAAAGCATGGTTGTTGTTTGCTAATAAATGTTCTGGCACCTCTGTCAGTTACAGTTATAAAGATCAACCACTGACTCATTGTATATGTCTTATGCTGTTAGGCCTTTTTGTTTTTTTCTCAGGATTTCATTCGTATTGAAATTCCCTTTCCTCCATTTTTACTTATTAAGGTCATGCTCTTCTTTCAAGACTCATTTCACAACTTTCTCTGGGAAATCTTCCACAGTTACTCAGTCAAAACCAATTGCTCAAATCTGTGTATCTACAAGTCATTGAACATAACACCTATCCAAGTGTATCTTGAAGTTGATAGAGTTCTTTCTCTATTATGTAAGGCCTGATCTATCAATAAAGTGTGGAATGGCAAATTATGGTCTGTGGGCAAAACTCAACCCTCTACCTGTTTTGTACATAATATCTAATGAAAACATGCTGCTATCCCTTCTACATTATACATTCGTTAAGATACTTTTTATACCATAATTAAGCAAGTGGCCACAGAAATGAATGATTCTCAAAGCATAAAGCACATCTAATTCTGTAGAATTTTCAACCTGAATAGAATATGGATTTTATTATATATTAATGAGATTTATTAGTTTAATAAAATTTCTTGTAGATATTTGGTACCCTGCTGATGGGGAAAGAATGAAGCAATAGGTGGAAAATATAAGCTTATCATGCCTGTGAAGGAACTAAAAACTCTTTTCCCCATTTCTGCCTTAGTTGGTTTTGAGACTCTGCCAGATATTTTTCAGTGCCCCCAACAGTACTTTTGGTATGAAGAAGGGTGTTCTCTAACTGTGTTTCAAAATGTGTTTAGCTCTGGGGCCTATGTACCTAGGCATCTTACATGTGTCTATTATGACCAAATAAACATATTTTCATTTAACCTAGTATGAAGTTAATTAAAATACTATAGCAAGTTGTTGCAATATTGGATGATATTGATAGAGGAAATAAAAAAGCTTTATAAATAATTCTACCTTAAAGATAGATAGCATATCATGACAGTGAGAGGAAGGGAAAAATTGATTTAGTCTAGGTTATATTAAAAAAAATCTATAGAAGAACTCTGATGCCTTTAGTTTGCTATTAGTTATGCTCTGGAAAGATATGTAATCCCTAGTTGAATTTTGGCTAAGCACTCTAAGATTTGCACATAAAAATTAGAAGAAACAAATTCCAGAAATTAGACTAAGATTATTACAGATTTAAGTACTTTTGCTAAACTTCCATGTTTCTCTTGTGGTCTTTCAACATTTGCATTGATAAATTGGCATGGATTCAAAAACTAAATTGTCCCAAGGTAAGCGTGAAAGAGGGAAATGGAAAAACCTGAAAATGTGCACTTCTATATGTGATTTTAGTTGTATCCTAAAAAGTTGATATGGAGTAATGGTAATGTAGAAAAAAAAAGAAAGGCGGGTGAGTTTTTAGGATGTATAAGCATTGTTAGTGAAGATGTGGAGAACTTTTATGTTTTTCCAGTTTTTCTGTTTTGATTCATCACTCTGCTTGTGTTTACTGAACTCTAATTAAACTTGTGCATATGAACATATTTGGTAAGAATGCTTTAGTTGTAAGGAAGTGCAAATTCAAGGAATTTGTGGGGGGGTTGTGGTTATGGGGAACTTGTTTCTGCTGTTACCTCACTGATCATGGAATAAATAAATCAGTCATATTTCTTCACTGAGTTCCTAAAATTGCCCTGTCCATCAGTATAGAAAAAGCCACATCAGGAAGATGATAATGATCTTTTTCTGTATTGTAGTAAGCTTAATGCTTTTAGTAGTAGATTTTAATGTGCTGTTTAAGTTTTCAGCGTTTTCTTCTCTTGAAAATGTCTAAGATTTTCACTTAAATCATCACCATAATCACAACTTGTAACATCAATAAAATATTAAATCATTTTTTCTTCATTTACCCTATATGAAATCATTTTGTTCAGGTTTTGTATCCATTTGTATCGCAAGGTTTACATCATCACTGGGGAAATTTTTTGAACTACTTGATATAATTGTATAATATATTCACTTCTTAAGAAATTATTTCAGATTCAGAACTTAATAGTTATTTTGATAATAATGTTTTACAACACTATATATGAGTCAGAAATACAGGACCCCATCTCTTCAGAAGTATGTTTTTGAATTGATATATTATTTCAAAGTTCAAATTACAGAATGATTTGTATAATGTAACAAATTAAAAAATTGATCCTAAGATGTATGTTCATAGGCATCACAAAAATGGCATTTCAACTAAAAGGTGATGTTAAACTACCTTGAATAATGAATCAGATTGCGTTAAATTCATTTCCTCCTTTTTGATCTAATAGGTAACTTCTAAATGATCATTTTTGAGGTCACTTCAGACTGACATACATCACACATAGAGCTTTATTTTGAAAAATAGTGACTATAGAGTTTTTCCCTTAATACAAGAAAATATATCAAAGACTCAAATATAAATCAAATCTTCTTTTCCTGTGTGATTATTTTAGGGAGTAACTTCATCTTGTCTCTATTTCATTATTGTGTATGGTAATGGTCATATAGAAATGAGAACACAAAAACAAAGAGAAAAAGAAAAGAAAATGATCCTTAGCAATTTCAAGGAAGAAAGTCCATGCATCAAAAGACTCATAGGGTCCGTGCTCCCTGGAGGGCTACCTGGAAGCCTCATCTTGTGGCATTTGTTTGGTGTGAAGTTTGCTTGTGGGCTCAGCTATCCTCAGATAATAGTGTTTGAAGTTATTAAGCATTTTATCCTTCAACTTCTGTTGGTCTGCTTTTATGCTCAGCTAGGAGACTCTGATAATTTGACTTCCCATGTTATTTGCACATAAAAAAGATCATCTGAAAATATGACTTATGGAAACAATTCTTGCCACTTGGCATGAGTTTTTTCACTGGCTACACCCCGGGTGCCTCCATGACTTTCCCTGCTGTCTACTTTTCTTATGGTGAGCAACTCTCTTTTCACTGGAGTCTACTGTTTTCAGATATTAATACAGCCAGTGAAGTTATGGCCAAAGTGTGTCATTTTGGGAGGCATTTGGCTTCATTAAGATGACTTTTTATTACTTCTGTCTTATCTCCAGGTGATGGTTTGATAATATAAGTCACAGAGGACATGCTCATTTCCCACTTGCACTAGAAATCTGTAATCCCAGGAGAGAAATTATTTTGCATTGTGTTCTGCCTCACATGAAAAACTGTGCTGCTTAAGGAAATCGAACACAGTTGGTTTTGTAAGTTTCCCCAGGAGTAGGGATAGTTATCATCTTCCATCAGTACTAATAGATTGGATACACACTGGGACTAAGGCTTATATAATTGTAGGAATTACTGAGACAGAGTATTGTATCACTTTATATACTAATACGTAACTAATTTTTAAGGAAATATATATTAAGTATCCAACATGTGCTATCTGAAGTTCAGTGTTTTCGCTATACGTAAATATACATGAGCCAGGTGGCTCACTATCTGATCTAAAGCAGTAATTTTCAACTGGAGGCTATTTTACTTCTTAGGAGAAATGGGGCAGCATTTGGAGACATGTTTGAATATCACAACTGGGAAAAATTACTGACATCAGGTGTCATCTAGTACCATTTAATGATATTGCTAAGCATTCTACAAAGCACTAGGCAACCCCTCAACCCCCCCCCCAAACACACGTAAAAGAAATATTCAGTCCAATAAATAGTGCTAAGGTTGAGACCTTGATCTAGATGTGAAAATCTTTGTGATTTTTTTTTTATTCATTGGAGATTTTATTCTTCAGTTAATATTTGTTTTATATTTACCTATTTTGTCTTGATACAGGGGATGTTAAAACTACAGTAATTACTTCCAATGATCATATAGATGTCACATTATCACATTAAGAAAGCTGACTTTCATACATGACTTTCATACATTGATTCACTTTAGTCTTCACTGCACAAATTACACATTCTTGAGTAGAAAGAGATTTTTAGCTACAACATCAGGAATATTGAATTAAATTAGAGGTTCAGTGGACTTTTATTGACTCTTGGGGATGGTCAGAACACAGGTCAGCTACAGGCCAACTCTAAATCTCAGTAGTTTATTGTCTTAATGCAGGAAGTAGCTAATTTAATAGAGTCTTGCTCTGCTAAAAAATAGGTTTTCTACTTACCCAATATTAGCAACCTCTTTTAAATAATAATAAACCCCACCTAAAGATCCCCATAAATATTTGTATTGGGTGCAAGCAAATTTTAATCTCAACTTATATATGTCAAAATAAGAGAATTTAATTTGCATGTACTTTCATTTTCTAGATTTATGCTCTTGGCAAATACAGGCTAGCACATAAAGCACACACAAGCACATGTTCTTGATGAGTCCTTATCAAGACCTTTTCCTACTCTCTTTTCCTTTACCTTTAGTCATTGGAAAAAAAATCCAAGAAATAGTTATTTAAATTATTATGAAAATGTTTAATACGTTTGTTAGGTACCAGAAATGTAAAATAAGAGCAAGTTGTGGTCTGTGTACTTGGAAGAATTAGATAGATTATAGTAAAGAGAGGCATACAGTCATCATAAGTACCAGAATTTCTAATACTGACTTAAAGTTTAATAATCTATAGCTTTCATAAATATATTGACATTTTTATCAGACCGCATGACTCTTATAAGGAATAAGAAAATTGTACTGGTCCTCATTCTGGGAAGCATCAGAAAACTTCACAGATCAGGAAGGCTGGTCTATTCTCTTCAAAAGCATTAAAATATGCATCTCTTGTTTTGTGAAGCATAAACCCTTTACTGGTTAGTTGAGGAAAAGCGAGAGATGAAAATGGTGCCCAATCTAGAACTTGAAAGATGTTTTCGGGTATGCTGAAAAATTTAGCATTCATTCCATGCAAAATTTAGATTTTACAATTTTAAAGGTGTAGGAGTGACATGATCAAATTTTTGTTTTCGAAAGGTAATTTGGAATTTTGTTTTTAAGAAAGATAATTCATTATTCACTTTAAGGATTAAATAAAAACTTAATGACAGAAATAATCTAGAAGCTGATATCACTCAGAAGAGGATGTTATTCAGTCACATTTTTATCATGGGTTGAAGAAATTGACCAATTAGACATCAGAAATAAGAAAACACAAGAACTTGAGAATGATGCTTTGGTTTTTGTGTGGATGGCTTGGAGAATGCAAATCTATGAACTGTTTTGTGAGTTAAAGTGGTTTTTAGTTTTCTGTGCTGCATTAGGTAGCAGATAAGACTGAAGTGATCTCAAGAGAGAGATTAGTGTGGGAGATTAGGATTTAAGAATCATCAACAACCACAGGCTGTTCTGATTCTGAGAGGGATGTGCGTATACTGACACACAAGACACTGTTAAAAGGCAGCATGGCTGACAAAAATTCAAGGAGAGGTTCAAAGAAAAGGATACAAGTGTCTTAAACTAATTTATGAAATATAGATTTCTAGGAGAGTGTTGTCATAGTAATAAAGGGGAATATGCGAGACTGCAGGATGAGCAACACTTGTCATTTTGCAGAAATTCTCACATAGGGACTACGAAAGAGGCCTATAGATTTGACAACTAGGAAGCTATTAATATTAGTCACTATAAAACTACCTATAACAGTTGTGGATAAGATTGTGGGATTAGGATAAGTGTTGTAGTGTTGCTATTTTTGATTAGATTAGATCTGTTGAAGTTTATTTAGCAAAGATTGCCTGCTGAAGTTTTTCTTTTGCTGTATTTTTTTTGTTATCTGTTTTTATTCATTTACTTTGTCATGTAAAAGCATGTATATCCCCATAAAAATAGAAAAATGATCCAATCCAGAAAAGAGCTTTTTTGAGTCTCATATTACCTACTCAATTTACAGAGAAGAAAATTAGGATAAAAAAGGTCAAATGTCTTATCCATTATGTGCACACAGTCAATTGTAAGACCAAATCTGGAATTGGTCTCCTGATTCCTGGTCTGGTACATTATCCATTACTCTGTGAACAGAAAGATAGAGGTCATTTCTATGCAGAGAAAAACAAATGAGCTGTGTCATTGCAGAAATGTTCTGCATGGTTTGCTGCCATCTGTCTTAAAGCTCAATCTGGACTCCCAGGAATTGAGACTGCTGAGCTGCATTTAGATGGACCATGTGGACAAGGCATGGAAAAATCTTTTATTTCCAGGGTTTGGTTGTTTCCATCCATGGAATATGAGTGATCACAAAATATTTATGACAAAATTAAGAAACTAGAGCTGTGGTATTTTGAAGAATTGTTTTTCTGTTTTTATAGAATTCTGCACCTCTGTATCTTCTTGCTAGCCCTACTGAATTTTATGCATGTTAAAATGATGTTTGAGTAAAAGAATAAACATCACTTTCAAAGGGATACAATTGTGGAGCAGGTAAAGCTCTGGGATGAAAGTCAGTACCTGATTTCTGCCCCCAACTCTGATACTTGTTGCCTTTGACATTTGGCACTGAGTTTCTTATTGGACTAAGTCACAGTTTAAATCTGGAAATCTGTTGATGTCATGTAAAACCCAGATAGATTTGGGCATTTTAGCATCTTTAACCAGAAATAGGTTTCCTAGAATACCTTAAGTCCTCTGATCGTACATCCACACCATGGTCTCTGTCAGTGTTGGGACTTCTGAGGACTGAAGTCTTGTTCCCTTTCAGCTTGACCACTCAATGATTCCACAGTAGGATCACTCAGAGTAATATCTTTGCAGTGCCAAGTTTTGAAGTGTTCATTTTTGTATTGAATTTGTCAAAGCATATGCACTGAAGCTGTATCTATGCAACAACAACAGCAACAACAAAAAAAAAAACAAATAGAAACCCTGAACAATTACCTGGCTTATTATTTGTTGCCTCTTAACTACACAGTTGGAAACTCCAGGAAAGCTAAGTTAAGACTAGAAATTAAGAATCCTATAAGTTAAAGAAACGTTGTTGAATGTAATTAAGTAACATAAGATTATCACGAGCACTGCACCAAGAGGTGATCAATAGGATGTCCTTCCAGGCTAATTATTTTTAAACAGCCTTTTCAGATTACTTTCAATAAAATTCTGTAAAGTTTGGAGAAAATGCAGAAGATGATTAACCAGAAATGAGAGATGGTATATTGTAAGTTGGCTCCCTTTTTATCTAAAATCATTTTTTAGACTAAGAGATGTTGATTCTGTAAGGAGCCAATACATCACTGTATTTAATTTCATTGGATTTTCTCCATTTAATTTTAAAGGGCTCATAGATTTGTCTTATGCACTGAACAGTGGGGTTTTGTTTCCTATAGGCATTCCTGGGAAATTCAAATATTGCATGAAAAGCTAGGAAATGAATGCTCTGAATTATTTGTGTGAATTTACTAGAACACTGTACCCAACCAGTTGTCAGCAAGTCTTTCTGGGTGATAAAAAGCCTGTCATCTCAAGCAGATGTCATAAAACTATTCTCCAGAGTCCCACTGAACTCCTTCACCAGAAAGGACTGTTGAACTTTTAATAGTTTCCCAGAATGAAATAATCAGGCATTTATTTGTCAGAAACTTAATATAAATTTCTCCTGTTTGATTTTATCTGGGTACTTTTATTGAATTTTGTCTCATTTGATTTTTCTGACTCTTCTATAAGAATGGCTTTTTGCTTGTATGATTCACTCAAATTGACATTTTGATGGTTTAACACATTAATGAAATTCCTAAAAGATAGGCTGTGTTCTTTGAAATATAAAATATTGACAGAGTACACTAAAGGGACATTTTAAAGTACATTTTGATTTCCTTTGCAGCTTGATAACATATTTGCTGCTGTTTGGTAACTCCCTAAGCCATACTTTCCATGGCATGTCCAGATGATATTTGATAGTATTTTAGTACATCTTCCTGTATCTAGATTTTGTGTATGTAGATTGAGTCCTTGGCAGTCTGTGGATACCACAAACCCCTCATTTCCCAGTTTAACAATTGGGGGGAATGTGAAGAAAAAAATATACTTCCTGAAACCTTGAGGAATCTTTTCTGTGGTCACTGACTCTTGCAGATCACATAATTTGCTTCATAAAATATTTTATTTTACAACACATCAACACACTACAATTTTTATCACTATGTGCCAAGTGCGTTCCTGAATTATATACAAAATAAATTTCATTTATTAAATATCTCTCCTACAATATAGGGACTATGTTTAGCCCCATTTCACAGATGAGGAAATTGAGGCACAAGTGCACACAGGTAAAAAGGAGAGGCAGAGTGAGGGTTCAGTAGGACCTCTTGGCTCCTTCCTGGGCTCCTGAAACTATCCAATAAACTGTGCCACGTGGTTCTGAGTGTACTTTCCAACCAGATAATATAATTTTCAGAAGGACTTACTCAAGCCAAATTTCTGCAATGTGCTTTTTCCTTTTTTCCTATTAAGACATATACATAAACCATTTCCTTTTCCACTAGTGAGTAAGAACAAAAGAAGCTAAGTTTCTTTGAGGAAGGCAAGGAATTTATGGAGAATGGAAGTAGGGTACTGCAAACATCCAACTCTAAGTAAATTAAGACTATCTTTGCATTGTAATCAGGTTTTCTAAAAAAGCAGCATTGATAGTCTGGGATCCGTAGTCCAAGGGGCCTTCTCCCCTGCCCCATTACTGTCCTCTGGGCTGAGCTCCTGGATGGCAGAGCTGCTGCAGATGCTGTGCTACCCTTGTTGGCTTTGTAGGTCTGGTAGGTGCCAAATCTTGAGTCCAGGCCAAGAGCATCTTTGAGTAAATAATCAGGAAAATAAAAATTTCCTTTGGTATTTGTAATTTGGATTTAAAATGCTTTCTATATGCTGAGTTTGTCATATACATTAATCTCGAAGGCGATTTCTGTTATTTGTGCAAAGGTTTTGTTTTTCTAGCTTTATGTCTTTACTAACCTTGATTTAACCTAATACCTCTACTACCTAAGGGAATGATATGCAATCTGATCAACAGAAATTCAGAGCACTCTGTTCAGTACTAGAGAGCAGGGTGGACTCTGTGGCTAAAATACCAGAGCAGGGTAGACCAATTTCTGGAGGAATGACTCTGGCCCCCAGTAGATCTGAAGCCTGAATTTTGTATGGGGTTCTTGTGCTCTGGGACAAGCAGTTAAGGGCACTGAGCCAAGTTGAGGTCACATAAGAATCTCTGAGAATCTCTTTCCCATGCTAACTACTTTCAGAATCAGGGCCAAAGTTTCAATTATTGTTGTGTGGTTGTTGCAATTACTGTTGCTATTATGGTGGCATTTTGCAGAACAGTTAACATCAGGGCTGTGCTGAGGGAAGCACAGGCAGTAATGGCTTTTCTCCTTGCTTTATTGATTCTCCATTTACAAATACACATTTTTTCTATATTCTTACAGCATGGATCCCACTTCTAGAAGCCAAAAATCTATTGTGCCAAGTTATAACTGGTAAAGCACTCTTCTCAGCTCAGGGAATACAAAGATGAATAAGAAACCATCTTTGCTTTAGAGAAGTTTACAGTCCAGAAGCCAAAGGATGCCCCAAAATAGGGCAAATGGAATTTGTAAATAAGGCTGTGTTTAATGCTGTTTGCTTATTTGTCTGTACTTATTTGTCTGTACTTAATATTGAAACATTGGAAAATAATGACTATCTTATTCATCTTTATATGTCCAGTACTTACCACACTGCCTGGCTAGAAATTTTTCCCAAATGGAATTTTCCCAAATGGAATTGAGTGAATATATAAATTATTATATTTAATTAAAAGCACAGTCAATAAATATTTAAAGTTTTAGTAGATTTTTAGTCATAAGCAACCATGTCACACCACCTAAGTCCGTTCAGTTGCCTAAACTTCTAGAATCACCTATCATATGTGGTTAAATCCATCCCATATGATGGTTAAATCCATCCCATAAAACGGATAACATTTTATTCATACTTAAGTGTTTACAGCAAACTGCAGAATCTAAACATCTTAAATTCTCTTTCCTTTACAAATTTTCATTTTAAGACAGAATCTTGACACATTCAGCCAACACCCAATATAGACAATGATTCAGACACTGTGGAGTTGGAAGAAAAGATTAGAAAATATGAGCACATAAATATTGAAATGATCCACATGGCAAAAATTCACATGCTGTTGACTCTTAGATATTCAAGAATTGTGTAAGACAAACCTCTTTCATTCTTCCCAGTTTACATTTTGCTTTTGGCCACTCTGGGCTTCACCCTTTTAACAGGTGAACAGAGGAAAAGGATGTCACACTCAAAAGCCCAGTCCTAATTTTCAGCGATTCAACTATAAAGGGGAGTATTAGAGGAAGATGTTAAAGTGATGGCTTAAGTGAGACTTTTAAATTATGTGTAGCTTTCATGTATGCATAAGCCTCTTGTTTTTAATTAGGCATGAGTTGAATGTTAGCTTTTACTCCAGATGTTAATCTACAGATTGAGACAGTGCACTACTCTCTAGGACTGTGATTTGCTTTGATATCAATCACAGGCCTTCAGGGTTATGTTCAGAATGGAAGGGGGGAAATCTTAATTATTCAAAAAGGCAAGAAAATTTTCTTTAGGGAGAAAAAAAAAACCATGGAATTAATGACTTGTCTGGACTATATCCAATCAAGGAGTCAAATTTGTTGCTTCAGCAAGTTTTAGAAGCTATAGGACAAAATTCAAAAGATATGTAAGTTCGTTATTGCATGTCTAGTGGAGATGGAAAAGTCTATTAGCAGTATTTCTGGGTGTTGGAGCTATTTTTGGTATTGAGAAAGAAAAACTGTAGTATTTTAAAACTACTTAGTAACCTTAGGAATGTAGATAAAGAGGATGCTATATTAATTAAGCAACCTAAATTATTTATTTGATATCCAGCCTTTTCACACAACTTAAATTTCATTTTCTTTTGATTATAAGTGCATGGTTCTTCAAAAAGCATTGTATTGTTGTTTTGAGGGTTTTTCAAATCCTTGCAGTCCCAGGCTATTTCTGCTACATATTGATCCAAAGATCTTCATCTTAGAACTCCCAATTAAATCTCACCAATATTTACAAAGAATACATATATACACATAGGTGAGTCCAAATGGTATAGTCACTCAAGTTGTGGGAAAACAAGCCTTGCTGTCAATTGATAGCAGCAATTCATTATTAAAAGAGTTAAAGTTACTGCAGTTTAATACATTTTTGTTTTCATGGAGAAGTTTACTTTTATTTATATTGTAAATATTTTAAATGATTTATCTTCAGCTTTCTGTTACATTGATAAAAACAAAAGAATTGTTTTAGTAATTATTATTATTATTTCAAATTTAATAGGCCCACTTCATTATTAAAGTTTGACAAATTTTATGAAATCTCATAATTCTATACCTATATTGCAAAATTGAAAGTCAATTATAAAAAATATTTTTTAGGGAAGAAAATTTGTTGGCTGTTTTACTGTTGAAATTATAAATATTATCATTCAAAAGCCTTCCCCAAAGTTAAAACATTCATTATTTTAAGGCAAAAAAATTTTTAAAAGATATTGGGAGTTTGATCCCAGTATGAGCTTATACAATCTTCAGTTCTTTTCTCCATAAATTAATTCCAGTCTAAAGCTTTAAGTCTCTACCTATTTTTTTTATTGTAGTTTTATTTTGTTCTTTGGGTTACAACCACTCTGTTATATATTTTTCCCCCCTCCCTCCTCCTACCTATTAACTGCTTCATGAAAGACATGATGATATGATAACCTGTTCAGTTTAGAAGTATCCAAATTAGAAGACCATTCAGATAGTAAATTTGAAGATGGAATTTATTCCTAATTTTTCACAATAGCAAGACTGAGCATACTAAATAATTCCACGATTTGTAATAGACTTGATTAGACAAATCTTGAATTTCCAATCTAATTTAATATGGGTATAGTCATACTAGTAAATCACCATAACTTTTTTGATACTTTTCAAATATTTGCTCAATAAAATACATGCATTTTCTTTCTAATTTGAAAAACTGTTTTTGTATTTTCCTCGAGACTTTGTGTGTATTTAGATGGCAGCTTAAAACTGTACTGTAATTTAATTTTTCTCAGATGCTATCAAATCATCATTTTATCCTCCATGATAAAAGTAAAATTATGTTAGATCTTCCAAGCTGTGAACAACCTTTTAAAAACTCAGGTAAACCTACATTTCATGTCAAACATGTCAGACTTGACAGTCTATTCTTTATATTTTAGTTTGTAATCTTAATTATAGAATTTGATTCTAGATCTTGGTTACTCATTCATCAATTAACATTTTTACTCACCTTCTATATATAGACATTCTAAGAACATCAGTGAATAAGATAAAGTCAATTGCTTTTTGGAGGTAGCAGGCTGGAAGGGAAAACAAACAAAAAACATTGTGCAAATAATCTCAGGTACAGTGTGTATTACTGAAACGCTGGTGATTGATTCCATAGCCAGTGACCATAGCTAGATGCAGAGGTCTCAGAAGAGTGAAGAATTGGATAGTGTTCAGGACAGAGAGAACAGTGAAGATCATAAGGCAGGAAAGAAGAAAGTGAATATTTAGTAACCGACATGAGTTCCATTGGCTTGAGCATAAATAGTTAAGGAGGTAGAAAATATAAAAAGAGGAGCATGTCTAAGTAAAGATTTTGTTTCCTAGTGCAAAAATATTTCTATGAATTTTTTACTTTCAAGTTTATATGTTTGCTTATTATACTAACTTCTTCTATGGGGAATTTGAGAAGTACCCACTCTAGTCTTAAAATCCAAAGTCTCTTAGACTGGTGAGTACTGGTTCTTAGTGCATGATCCTTAGACCAAAATTTTATACTTTTTTGATATATCTCAGGTGATAATTATATAGTTAGTCTGAGGATTTATTAAAAACACATCCCAGTGTTTATATTTTGTGAGTATAAAATCAGTAAAGAGTGAAGATGAGAGGTTTAGAGGTCTGAAAAAAGAGATCTGCAGTAGTTGAATGGTAAAGAATTTTTTCCTTCCTTAATAACTAAAGTCCTAAGAACAATTTACATAATGTTTACACATTCAAATTGTTAAATTATTAAATAGGTTCAAGTTGTCCTGTGTACATCACTGTGGAGTTAACTGAAATAACTTTAAAGAAAAATGTCAATTTGCACGTTGCTATCAGGTGGAAATGTGGTAAATATAGGTTAATTTAGATGTTTTAAAAAACATACAATTTGATAAGTACTTGAAGCTGGCTAATACTTAGGATTTTGGTAGGAACTGTGGCATTATATGGGTCATAAGTCTGTGTACTTGTATATGTGCTTTTTATTTTAAAAATACATACTCAATAGCTAACAAAGTCACTTTTTTAATATTATTTGTAAAAAATTGATGAAGAGCATTTTCTTGGAGGTAAGTTATAAGAGCTAGTGATATTTTTAAAAACATCTTGATTATAAAATTTTAAATCTATAAAATGTAAACAATCATTGAGGTATTTTTCTAAGAACTGTTGCTTCAAAGTGATTTTTGAGGAAATCCTAGACAATTAGTTGCTGTCATTGTTCAGTTTTATAATAAATCATTATTAAAGAATAGCTTCTTCCTGTGTAAAGTACATTAAATTCAGCATACATTGTAGATAATCCAAGTCCCAATCAAATAAACTATAAGTTTATGTCAACATAAATATCTGAATGAAATTCCAGGAGATATGCATTTAAAAATTAGCTTGATAACTTTCTTACTTTCTGTGGGACTTGATTCTGACAAAAGGAAAAAAGAAAACTTAAAAAAAAGCTTTCTCTGCTTTCCATTTTCAGAACTGAGTTTTATTCTTGACAAGTGAATGAGTGTAGTTGAAAGAGAGCAATGGAAAAAGAGTAGTCTAATGGGCAAAGTTTTCCGATTTGCAAGGTAAGGTTCTAGACATGGTTCACAGCAGTGCAAATATACTTGACACTATTGGATAGTATACTTAAGCACAGTTAAATAGCAAAAATTTTTTGTCTGTTTCTTGCCTGCAATAAAAAAAATCTAAAAATCGATTAAACTGCCTCAATGCTTCTATAGAATTTTTGTGCAGCACATACATCTATATGTCATTTATATATTTTATGTCTTATGTAATATCTATATATATATCACTATTAATTTACCTTTATTTATCAGTTAATTTAGAATATACCTACGAATGATACATATGATATGTAATATAGATAGATATTGATAAACATCCATGAGTACACCTGTCAAGTTACTGCTTTCTTCCTGAGGAGCTCTTAATATTTATTTTGTGCTTTTACACTGTGTAGTGGTACAGCTTTCCTTTTATGTCAGTTCTTATAGTTTGTAATAATGATGATGCTGAGGCCAATTTTCTAGTTATTGACAGTGTAGTTTTTACCAGCCTGCTTTTCATTATTCTATTGATGGATATATTTTTATACATGCTTTACAGTGAAAAACTCTTTAAATTTTCTTAAAGTTAAATTGCTTTACATGCCATTAACAATCACAGATAAACATACTTACTTTTTTGCCATTTAAAAATTAATACTCTATGTTAGTGACCATAAAACTTGAGAATGTTCTATTTTTTGTCAAAACTGGATAACATCAAATGAAATAATTTTTCTTAAAACTTAAGTGTTTGCTAATATCCTACTGTATTATACTGTTGTTTCAACTTACTTTTCTTTGATTACCAATGAAATGAGAGCACTTTCCTATGTTCATCAGTGGTTTATATTTTTCTAGAAACCTCACATTCATACCTTTGACAGTTTCCATTTATTTTCATTATTGTCTTCCAAATTGATTTACAAGAACACTTTCTGTAACTTTGCTTAGGAAAACTCTCATTGTAGAAAAAATATAATATATAATCAAATAAAGTAGGATTTTGTAATGGTGCATGTAATATGTACTTATATTCTATTCCTCATGTCCTAATAGACCTTATCCCATAGTGCCTATAACATGAATGCTTTCTCAGTGATCCTTTAATGCTTTATAAAGCCATTTTCCTTGTTCATGCTTCCTTTTTAGGGCATCATTTCATTACTAGTAGAGCATAAACTCTTTAAGTTGAGACCTTGTTAAGATAGATGTGAAGAACAGGGTGAGATGGTCTTGCCAGGGGCCAGTGAACCTTTCAGGAGCTAGTAGCTTTTATCTTCAGTGCTTTAAATGATTCAACCACAATTATGCATATATATACATGCATAAATATACATATATGTGTGTATATGTAGTATATATTTACACAAACACATATGCAAGATATGCATATACTTTGGAAATAAAAAATAGCTTAAGTGCAGCTACTAAGGACCAGTAGAATAGGTTTGTGTGTATGTGACGCTGGACTGTTTCTCAGTGAGCAATCAATCATCTGTCATCTATACATCCTTGGTGAGAAATAAAATTAGTGAAATCACTCAAAGGTAAATATATTGTGCAATATTCATGTTTGTGGCATAGTTTGTGGTAATGGTCTAATAGATTAAGAATTTTCTGTTGTAATATGAATTTTGATGACATGCATTTTAATCCATTATACTTTCTATCTATTTGAACCTAGTGAGTTAATTTACAAGAAATAGAAGGAATCAGTATAACTGACCTGAAACTAAAACTACCATTTTCAATACTTTACCATAATATATCTAAGTACTTTAAGTAGAATCATTTCAGTTACTTGTATTTGCAAATTTGGCACTAATCATAGACTAGGGAAGAAAGTTGATAGGATATTGTGAAATGAGAAAACCTTTGGTTAGGTTAGGAGAGATTATGAAATACTGAAAATGTCAAAATTATCTAGCTGAGATTTTCTTGGCACAGATTGTCTAGAGCCTTCATACTACTATTTGGCAAAAATTGTCATTAGCAGTATTAGTATTTTATTGGCAATATTGCATGTAAATTAGCCTTCTTGTTGAATGTTGAGTAAAAATGGTTAACTACATCATGATTAAGTTTTATGTCACTGTGAATCTGTCCAATAACACTGGCTATCCAATAACATTAACTGTGAAGAAAAAAGTGTTATTAAATTTCATAAATCACTGTGGTTTAATTATTATGATTGCCTGTTCTAACATTTTTGCAGCAGTAATCATCATGCAATTGCAGGAAACACAAAAGGGTTCTGGCATTCTAAATCAAGGAGTGTGACTGCTGATGAATAAATCAGAACTGTCAAACAGAGTTGCATCTCTGACCCTGGCATAAGAGCATTTGTGCACATCTATAAGGATATTGGTAGACATATATGATTCAATAAAACATGAAATCCTGAATCACAATCTGAATCAATGAAAAATTAAATCATTTAAAATTAAATATTTCAGTGTTTTCATTCTTGAATAATTGGGGACCCTTTTAACAATATCTCTATCCAAACAGAATGTTTGATTACTGAGCATCCACTTTGTCACCATACAGGATAATTAAGTAAATAAAATTAAATACTAGCATCTATATAAAGCTGAGTTTATTGAAAGTTAGTAATTAACATTGCTGCCGTATACATCACTATTCACATATTTGTGATAGGATTAAAATTATTAATATATAATAGCATCTTTAAGAATATTTCAAAGTCAAGTTTGTATTAAAGGGTCTTTCTTCAATATTGAGTTTTCTTGTAATCACTGAATTCTTATTAAAAACTTTTATGTTTCTTATGTTTCTTCACTAAGTAGTATGGAGAATATACTTTTAACCTCCATGGGTAAGAATTAGGGAAGATTTATGGAAGTGTCCATCACCGTAGGGTCTGTATATTTCTGAGCCACAAATAAACAAATTTATCACTTTTAATAGATCGGCCCTTATTTTTAAGAGTTATCAAATCTACTTCTATGTATTTACTCAAAAGTAAAATACAAATTAAAATTGGGTAATTAATTTTTGATTTTATATTTGCTTGCTATTTTGTTCAAAATGTTTTTTTCTCTAGTTCAAAATAGTTTCTTCATTCTGCAAAGATTTTTGCTCACCTCTACTTTATTTTTTACCAACCTTCTTTACAGTGTTTTTGAAACTTACATTGTCTGTACAGGGAGCAGGGGTGGAGGTGCTGGCTGAGGAGGGATAACATGGTTGGTGGGGATTTGTATAGTATGGCCAGAAATACCATAGTTACTTTTAAGCACTAACTGAAATTAGACTTCAGACTTCAGTTTTAGCATGTTCACCAGCATGTACCACTTGTCGTATATACATGGTTGTCCATCATGTGACATATACCAGCCGTGGGTCATACATATGAGGTGAGCTTCATTAATTCAGTTAATTTAATACAAATCAGTCCCATTTAATGGAGAAAAATAGAACAATAGAGCCATCTGACAGACAAATGAAATCTGCTCCCTTTGTGAACATGTTAAACACCTAACCAACCATTGTCTCAATCAAAGCACCCCTTGCTCAGGAAGCCCAATCTATTTAGAT
Organism: Uropsilus gracilis; assembly: GCA_004024945.1. Lineage (NCBI taxonomy): Eukaryota > Metazoa > Chordata > Mammalia > Eulipotyphla > Talpidae > Uropsilus > Uropsilus gracilis. Next base: position 46,760 of record PVHY01006586.1, on the reverse strand, counting down.
TTCTCTCCAGTGTCTTTCTTTCTTTTTTTTTAATTAAATATTTTACTTATATATAAATTTCACATCTGTGTGATCTCCGGGGTACAGAGTCCCAAAGAACTTTCTTTTCCCATGCATCTGATGCCTTGATTGCAGAGATAGTTGTTTCATACTTCTGAGTATTTTTTTTTAATAGTCAAGTGCAGTCTTTCTCTCTCAGGATGCCTGTCACCCAAGAGTATAACTAAGTCCAAGATTTGCTATCTGATAATGCTCATTGCAATAGCCAGGCATGGGCAAGAATAACAACTCAGAGATGATTCTTCTCAGGTTCCATGGACAAGACATCCTTTGCTTTGCAGCCATTGTTTTGGTCTTCTAATGTGTTTCATAGGCCAGTTTATTTCCCCTCAGTAAGACAATCTTTAACCACGTCACTCCCACACGGGTTAGTTAGGTGCTCCTAATCCCTAGTCCTGTCTCCCTAACATGCCAGTACTAAGCAGAAGAGAACTCATCTTGCCCAGTCACAACCCAGACTTCTAGTTAAATAAAATAAAATAAAATAAAGTAGAATGTAAGTTCAGGGGTAGAGGAGAAAAGCTATTTACAAAGTATCATGCAAAATGATTGTCTCCTGATATTTACAACATATTTTCATTGCCAGAGACTTATTAACCCCGCCATATCAAGGATATCACTCATAATTTTAAAAATGCAACTTACAAAGAAATAAGGGAAGGTGATGCTTAAAAAATAAACAGAAATTTCCTTATCCTCACTGTCCTATTAACAGTCACTGTTAAAGTTGGAGTTCATCCACTGCTAGAAAAAATCTATTTTAAATGTAATGAGAATATAAATGGCAAAGAACATATTGAAGTTATCTTAAATACTTTAGTTTATGTAATTATTTAGTGAACATCAATTATGTTTGTGATACCACTGTAAATCCTCTATATAACACTTTCATGAAGATGTGATGTAGTGTAATGAATACTTTGATATTAATTACATATTTCCCTTAATTTTATATTCAATTCATCCTTATTATCAGATTATTCATTCCATGTTAGTCCATACTTAATACCACAGAAACTACAAAGACATTTCTAATAGATTTTGAGTAAACATTAATATATGAAATTTTGTGATAATTTGTAGTTATATATAAAAAAAGTTGACAGACAAAGCATTTTAAGTATTGCAAGATACCAAAATAAGATATGGAATTAGTTTCCTATCAGATTATAGGAATTAGCATAACCCATATTTAAGTTGTGGAAGAATGTTACTGAAAAATAAATGTTTACATTAATAAAGTTCAGGAATATAAAGGATAATGGAAAAGAAATATATAAAACAAGAAGATAAGCCAGTGGATTGATATTCTCAAATATCTAATTGAGTTGCTGAGGTTATATTTAAAAGACAACATTTAAGTTCTTCCTCCTTGTAGGGCAAGTACATTTATGATATTTAATTACTTTTGATTGATAAAAATTGCATCACAGCATATAAATCTGGTGATATAACTATGAAATCTTTAGTAAAGGGACGAATTGGGAAGCAGATTAAGTCCAAAGATCCAAGTGGGCTTTGGCTCATGAAGGAATGGAGATAACTTTGAAATTCCAAAGAAACTGCTGATGGAAAGTAAAGGAGTTTTGTTCCGAGGCATATTTGAGGTAGGTAACACATGAATCAGAGGTACCTTGAAAAATGTTATTGGTATAAACCTGAATAGCTAACAAAAGACATCAGCATTTTAATCAAAGCCAAACACAGTTACCATGGAGAAGGTACCATCCTAGATGATAAGGATTGAGTGTCATATAATACACTCTCCATAATTTACAAGGAGAATAGAATTTGTGTACAAAAACACCCATAGTGATATCAGGCTCCACTTTTACCTGCCAAATAATTGTAAAATTTGGCTCATGGTTTAACATAGGTGATTGATTAGAAAGCCCTTTGGAAAAATTAGGCTTGAATGGGGCCTTTCAGGAAGTGTAGAAGAGTAAATGGGAAAGGCAATGAAAGGAATATATTTGAGCTTCCTTGGTGTCTGTAGGTGGATAACATTATGAAAATTATGCAGTAGAAGAATGTCAGATTGTCAAGATAGGCAAAGTAATCTGAAATTCATGTTTCTGGCAAGGGATGCCTATGAAAAAAATTAAAATATAAATTGATGTTTAAATAAGAAACAGTTGTTTTATAGAATAACAATTAAAGTTACATTACTTGACTGAAAGGGAGAAACAGAAGGCAAGCAGAGTAGTTGCTGCATGAACATAGTAGTTTAGGTGATAACCTCAATGCAGAGGGGAGAGTAATGAAAGTTCAAAGGAAAGGACAGACTGAGACATTTTGAAAAAAAAATTTAGTAACAGCCTGAAATTGGGTGAATGAATGTAAAGAAAAATCATCTTCCTACCTTTTTTTCTTTTTTCTTTTTTTGATATATCATTGTCAAAAATAAAACTGCTTTATGCTTTTTGGAGGGTCTGGCATATCCCTGAGACAACATGACAAATTTGGTTTGAGGTCTTGGAATGGTACCAACTAGAAATGTTTGCTAGATTATAGGAGATGCAATTTTTAAAAGCGCAAGGTCATTTTAAAGTGGGATTTAGAAATTAAATCACTTTAAATAGAAGGTCCTTGTGGTCCAGAGAGCCTATATTATTTATCTGAGGTAACAGCTGGAAATATGAAGTGAATATAAATCCAGAATAAGTGTGAACTCTGTAAAAGCACAAGTCTCTTGGGAAAGAGCCTAGTGTCACTTTGTGGTTTGGATTGCTCATAGTTGAGAAACAAGATTAACTTTTCTCTGGATGTCAGAGATTAAAACTAAGGGTCAAAAACATACAAATTGCTTTCCAGTGTGAAACATATTTAATCCCCATGTTCATCATGAATTATGGGCAATAGCCATTGTTACCCTTGTGTTGGATTAGGAAAATGAGATTTCTGTTAGTCTGTGAACACATTACTAATAGTCCTAATAGTTTAGAGAGGAGAAGTTGTAAAGATCAAGAAGTGAGAGGAGCATGGGATTTGGTTAAGCATAATTATTAAGGGTAATTAAGAACTGAAAGGCAGATGAAACATCTCTCCCCTGCACCTCCCAGCATTGATACTCCTACCTACTTTCTACACATTCCCAGCTTTCTCTCCATGCAGGTGTACTCTGAAAGCTTGCACTGTGTTTTATTTCTACTCTCTTATTAGGCTATAGCATTACTCCTGATAGTTGGTCAGTGAATTTTTATTGAATGCTCACTGTCTGCAAAGAATTCCCAAAGGAAATGAGGAATAAGAAATAAAATTGAAAACATGACTCCTACAGTCAAATAACTCATAAACCAAATCTAGATTAAACCGTTTTCTTGGAATGAGTGTTTGCATGTGTAATGTTACACACAGAGTAGAAAAACCAGGAAACAGAAGGATACTTGCAAAACTCAGTTGAGAAATTGCAATATGCAGTGCTCTTGAATGGAGGAACTGTGGGGTTGGGGAGAGAAACATGGAGTGTGGGCATGATTAAGAACAGCCAGCCAAATGTACAAAGAATTGAAGCTGATGAAGGAAAACTAGACAAGTTGAATATTATGGCACCAAGTGAAAGAGAATGCTTGGAACACAGGATGTGTGCATGTTTGTGTCTCTGACTAAATGTGCTTGCAGTTGAACAGGTCTGTAAACATGTTTGCATTGGACACAAAGGAATGACAGCAATAGCCAGTACGAAGAAAGTAATGAGAGAAATGAGTCCTGCAGTGACCCCATGGAGAAGTGCATTTGGGGGTTAGAAGATGCAATTCCCTCTAATTTACTTGTTGATATGATTACATGTGAAGTTATTAAGGAAAGAGACAAGTAAGGCAGCAAATATGTTTCCATTGATGAGGTTTAGTGAAAAGCTACATCCAAAAAGTCAGTGTGATTAGGTATCTGGGCAGTTTTCGTCTAGAGAAAATATAAAATAACAGGATTGCTGTTTCAAGTGGAACAAAGCTCTGTAGTGAGAGGCTTGATAGCTAGGTAGTTCTAGATTTTTCTTTGAGAATTAAGAAGGAAGATCATCTGCTGAGGATGAGGTTGCTATATAGACCTGAAAGAAAGAAAGCTCAGTGGAGAAAACCCACTCTGTGGGAGGTGATCAATGAAAGATGAATGAAACTGATGGGCTTTGCAAGGAAAAAGAGATCAACTCAGGGAAAACTGGATTACTCCAAAGCTTCATTACTCGAAGGAGGGAGGCAAGAAAGCACAAGGGGAAAACATTCTAAATCTTTATGATAGAAAAGAGCAGGTGTTGGTAGTCAGGAAGTGGGAAGGTCTTAGACACAAAAGAAAAAAATTTTTTTTTCTGAAGTATTTACTCAGGGCATTTGTTTGGTAGCACTGTATTTAAGAAATCACATATTCTGGTGCTTTGTTATTTTGTGTCAACTTTCTGTTGTAGACATGGTTCATTTGTTTAAACTTGCAAAATGTATTTTTTTTTAAATAAGCACCTTTAAAGAAGATATTATCATGTAAATAAAAACAATCCCTCTGTCTTTTTTGTAGGCTATGGTAGAAAGAGCTTTTAAAAAACATTGATATATGTGTTCTCTAAGTCTAGTGTTTTTGACTTAATGGACACATTGGCATGTTTCTGCTTCCTTTACCTGCTGGGTTACTGAATTCTAAGAAATTGCTCAAGTCAAATTAAGGATAGAGAATAGGGGATCAGTAACCCAGGAGATATCTGTATATAATTCCCATTGAAATGCCATCAATGAAAAAAATTACTTTGGTATAATTTAAAGTATTTGATTAAGGGGGGAGAGTTGATTTATAATTAAATAACATCGCTTGCTTCCTATCTACCCCATGAATAGGAAAGAACTAAAACAATTTAATAAGATAATATTTCAAGTGCATACTCTACTTCCTTCCATACACAGAGCATTTAAAGCCTAGGGGAATTGTTTGTGCGATGACAAGACAGAATGCTAGGCTTGTGGAAAGAAACCCTTTCCAAAACACAGGCATTAGGTAAAAAAAATAAAACAAAAGCACTGGCTCCTGTTTTCCAAATCTGCTGGATAAAATGGTGACGGATTCTTTTCCTGTAGCACAGGTGCTCATTCTCCTGTAGACTGTGATCAATACCTAAACTATCACTCAGAGCACACACAGGCCTCCTGTGCTCCACTGAGGTCAGATGGAGCTCAGGGTTGTTTTGTTTATCTTCTGGTCTCTGATGTTGGAGGAAATCGCCGCAAGGAACAGAAATTTTAATTCCCAAGCCCTTGGTAGTCTAATCTGCAGATATTCTGCTTCTGCATGGAACACAGTTTTACATGTGGGGAGTGATTAAAATTGTTTGGGTATAGTGTTTCTCACAGTGAGGTAATGGATATTTAATTACATAACAAGCGTCTTCCATTTGTAAAATATGTAGTGTTAAGCCTGGTTCAAGGTACTGTTACCAGCTTCCTGTCTCATGTCCATGGTACCTTTACTTGAAAAAAAAAAGGCTGTTACTTCTCTTCTTGCTCTTCTCACAAGCCCCACTCTCTTCTCCACATTTCAGGGTAACTTCTCAGAGAAGTTAACATTTTTTGAAGATTTTTTTCAATGTCTTGTTAATTTGCATATAAGTTTCTGTACAGTTGCCCCTTCCTCTACGTCTATCCTTTATCCAAAGAAGTGTGAAAGTCCTTTCAGAAAATACCTGCTTTTGATTAGGATGCTATCCTGAACTTAAAGTCCTATTGTTCCCCCTGCCTTCTTTGTTAGAGTATTATCTCTCAATTCCTTGTTTACTGTGTTTTGCTAGCATTTAAAACCTCCTTCAACCTGATATGGCTCTTTCTCTGCTCCCTGAAGTCAATCCCTGAATCTTGGCACTTACCTTTAGTGTAGCCTGAGGACTACTGCTTAGTTTAAGAATCATTCTCTACTTGACTATTGATTTGAAAGTTGACTTTTTTTGTGTGAATCTGTGGCCTTGGCCGTTGACCAATTATTGCTTTTAATCTTACTGTTTCATTTCTCCAGCAATGTCATTTCCTGAGATGATCCTAACATTTTCTTATCATTTCCAACTCTTTTTTCTCAAACCCTGAAGATACATGGGACTTTCCTATTGCAATACATGAAATAGGATCAATATAATCTTTCCATCTTGCTTTCTTTCCTCAACTTTCTAAGAAATACCAAAGTTTAACATGGTTACTAAGGGGAACTGTTCTCTAACATGACCGCTTACATCTAAAAATTACTGAGTTTTGGTAATTGTTGACACACTTTTTTTTTTTTTTTGAGACTAGGTCTCTCTATTTTTGCCCATGGAACCACAGGCTCACGTTGCTCACTCGGGGTACCACAGACTCAAGCAACCCCCAGCCTCAGCTTCCCAGGTAGCTGGGATTACAGGTGCGTGCCACTACACCCAGCTATTTTTGGGGACTAGGTTTCGCTGTGTTGCCCCTGGCGGGACTTGAACCATGATCCCCAGACCCCACCGCAACTCCATAAAATGTCTCTTACAGGCACACGCAACCATGCCTGGCTTGTTGATAGTATTTTTTTTTTTTTTGACCACTTGTTGCTTGATTCTACTTGATACTTTGATCAGAAATGCCTCAGGACATCTACTTAGTTTATAGAATGTGTTTTTTCCTATCACTAATAGAGAGAACCATGGTAGGAATCTAATATATGAACTGTGGAGCTTTCAAACTAACCTACCTTCCAATGCTGGCCTCTGTTAGCATGTGGCCTTAAGAGAGCTATTTAATTTTTCCATGACTCACTCATTTGTGGGAGATAAAATGTCTTGGTGGTTTGCATCAAGAATGGAAGTAATGCATTTAATTCTTAGCAAGTTGTTAGTATATATGAAGAACACAGTAAGTAGTCATTAGCATTACTAGACTATTGTTACCATCACTATCACATCATTCCCATCTTCCCATCATTGCTACCATTACATCACCATCATCACCACCATCTGTATCATCAACATCATCATTTTCATCACTTTAGTTATTGGAGCACCAAATTCACTATAGTCATGTTTGCACTGTATTTTTTTTATTAACTTCATCTGCTTTCATTAACAATAGCACAATTGCAGATTATTGCAAAATGCAGTTCATTGTGTTGCTTTCTTTATAAAAGTCTTCCAGTTAGAAACCATTTGTTTGTAATATGGCATTCATGTCATCCTTGATTTTTCCTTCTATTATATTCTTCCATACTTCTTGTGTTTAAGATATCACCTACTTTTCATTTTCTGCACCTTAGTATTTGTTGTGCAATCAGCTAAGTATTATTTTCCTGTGCTTCTCTAAACATGTTGTCCAGCTGAATTATTAATCTCCTTCTGAAAACACTTCTTGCAATCTTTAGTTGAAAATAAGTATTCCAGCCACCATCTTTATTCTGAACTTTTTACAGCTTTATGACTTATATATTGCTTTGCAGATACATTTTTATCTATTTTTCTACCCTTCTCTCAACTCCGAAAGCTGCTTAAGTAACTACATTGTTCCATTCATGTTTCATTATTATTTTTTTCTGATTAAATCTCAAAGCTTTATTAGCTGGTCATCCATTTATTTATTAATTTACAACCTGCACTGTACCTCATATGGGTGATTTCTGAGACTGAAAGTTATATGTATAGCCTACAAACACACGTAATGTCAAAGGGATTTAAATATAGCCATTACCCAAGTATGATATTCTGATCTTCTGGACTTGGAAAGACTAAAAGATCATCCTTCTGGAAAAGACTAACTCTGACGAAGTATCCTAAAGTAAGCAAACTGCTTTGACAGTTTCCTTACCTGTTAAGAATATAGCAGATATGGAATTACAGAAAATATAAAAAATATATTTTTACTGATTTTGAATATATTTATACTATATAGAGTGCATAATTATTCATAACCAATAGACAGTGCATTTTCCATGTATTTAAGGCAAATGGAAAAATATCAATATAGCATATATAGTTTAAATTATTTCCTGTCATGTATGAGTATAACAGATTTAACTATTACTGTGTTTATTTTTCTTATAATTCTCTTATTATTCAGTTGTTGAAAGAAAATTTACACGGCCTTTCCTAGCAAAATGTGATTCTCATTACTGTGTAGCTTGGCAAATTCTATTTTCTAGCTTTTAGTACATTAATTTTAATTTTGACCTCCCTGTGCTCTTAGTATGAGTACTGCACGACAGTATTTGCCCATTGCTTTCTTATTTTAGAATTAGTCTATTTCTTCTATTGAAAACTGTTTGCATTGATGTTTCTTATATGTTCTCTCAATATATAAAATAGAACTTTTCTTTCCAAAATGTCTGAAGAAACTAGGTCAATTAAAAGGTGAAAAATGAGGACGATAGTTGAAGAAAATGGATTCTAATAGCACAAATTATTTCATTATATTATTATATATTATACAATTTAGCCCAAGAATACTTGTGAATTTTGTTCACTAAATAAAGTAATACCTTAATTATTTGAAATTATTTCTTCAATTTGAGTTTGAATATGATACTAAACCTTAAGTTTCATTCTAGTCAATGTATTCTTAACTTGGAATGTTATATTTTATTACACAATATGCTAATTCGGTCTCTATTTTCTTTTGAATTTGATTAAAAAACAGAAGGTATAAACAGAAGCAATTATTGTGACATATCTGAGAGGATTGTATAATTTATATTATGCCTACTATTTTATAATAAAAACTATAGTTCTGATACTAGCTTTTTGTGACATCGAATCTGAAGGAAAAAATTGGTATTTGAGTTTTTCCCAAGAATGACTACCACAGACTCAAAATCATATACACACACATGCATTTCAAGGACTTTTCTCCCCCAGGGCTAGTTGTCATATGCTTCAATAATGGAGCAATAATGGAGATTAAATTCCTAGTAGTTAGTTGGATAGATCTTTTCCTAACAGAGAAGTTAAAATTCATTAAAAGCTAATTAGATATGTATAGGAGGTTAATTTTCCATGTTAAATCTTATTAAAATGAGATAAGTAATTCATAAAATAGCAAAGGATTGCTTTGAACAGAAATAAATAAAATGACACTACCAAATATCAATTCCTCAAAAATAATATGACCTGTGAGAGCAAGTCAAGGCAAAAATTCAAGGCCAGCCCATCTTGATTTTTGTCAGAAGGAAAACAAAAACAGCAGACGTAATGTCCACACAACTCTATTAAATAGTGGCTGCTGGCATAGAATCTATGAAATAGCAGCTGTCCATGCAGGTGGAGCGCATCCCTTTTACTATTCTAGCTAGAAAAAATCATGCCATTTGCCAGGATAAATTTTCCCTCAGCAAAACATAACTGGGTATGAATTTTAGCTAGATTCAATGTCCAATTATGAAACGACCACAGGACACCATAATAGCAACATGTCCAGTTCTCTGAATAAATTTGTCAGCTGTATTCAACATGCAATTTAGATATATGACTTCTAGTGGAAACCAAGGGGAAATATTCAGATACTATAATTTTTCCCTTTTTCCAAACTTATAATTTCTAAACTACATGAGCACCCTTTTAAAATCTCACCTCTACCTAAATAACTTGGGTTATTTCCATCTGGAAAATTAAAGTTGAATTCGTTGATATTCTTTCTGGCTGCCTCCTACAGTGGGTGTCTCTCTCCTCCTTGGTGGTCTTGAGGGACAGGCCATCTTCTTACAGCAGTAAATCGTAATATGATTCCTGCAGCCAGGTTCCTCTGACTGCTCTGTTAAGGCAGTGAGTACCTACTGTTCAGTCTCCAGGTGAGAGGCAGCAGGGAGAAAAGGAGAAGTAAATATCCTTAATCATCTCAAACAAGCATGCTTACATTTACATATTTATACCTTAAACCTCCTTGTTTGTTTGCTGTTTAAAAAATCTGCATAGTTTTCAATTAGTAGCTCTCGTGAGTAGTTTCTGTCTTGTCCAATTAGTCCCATGGTGCTGGCTCCTTTGAACCAAAATCAGGCTTGTATATCCACAGATACTTTTTATATTATATATTCCAGGGTATTACAGGGTGTGCTTCAGAGGGTGGGCAGTGTTTTTCATACCGGTGTGGCTCTGTCTTGTTTTCTTCAGTAAGTAGACCATGTATTGTACTATTATGGTTCACATGATGTAGGAGTCAGCCATTTATTTTTTTGTTTTATGATATAGACTGTAGTTAGTGTTAAATTGAACTGTTTTCTCATTGCCATTTTCTTTAAGTTCTGCTTTTTTTTTTGTGGGAGATTGCAAATTTGGTTTTCCTCGGTTAAACTCTATCTTGAAACATGAAAATGTTGATGTACTTTCCTGACAGATTTTCTTCTCATCATTATACTGGCCTGCTTCCAAAATGATAATTGAAAAATGGAAAATGTAGAATTGAGGCAACTAAAGATGGGAGAGTAAGAGGTAGAGAGCCTGTAAGGAGGGGGCCCAATGGACTACAACAGAGAATATGGTGGTGGGTGTTGGAAGGGGGGTTACCCTCTATACCTCCGATGATATATGGTGTTATAAAAGAGTCAGTTCAATTTAAAAAAAAAAAAAAGAGAAACGGAAAGCAGTTTTATGAGACCAACTAGGTACTGCTCATATCAAGTGTGTGGTTACCGGAGAGGCACTGTATATGAACATTGTTTGTTCTAATACTCTTGTACAAGATTAGTTGATTTTATTATAATCATTTAAATAAGCATTTAAGCTTTTACATTACGTTTAAAGCTTACTTTAATGCAAACTGTTCCCGTTGTAAATTTATAGTTATTTAAGTATTTCTAAATTGTTCATATCCCTAAATGATGAAACTGAGTAATGTATAAATACCACTGTTTTCCAAACCCCTTTATAGGTTTAGTGCAATAGTTTTAAAATTGCATTCTCCCCTTTCCCCCTTCTCCTTGTCATCTTTTTCAACCCCTCCCTCTTTTCCTCTCCTCCTTTTTTTCTTCACCTTCTCTTCACTTTCATTCCTCCATCTTTCTGTCTTGCTTTTCCTGTTTATTTTCTTAAAGCTTGTAATAATAATGCTGGATTTTCAATAGCAGAGCAAAATGGTTAGAGGTATCATGCATTGTTATCTTAGAAACTTGTTAGTAACAGTGAACAACCTGATCTACTAAACACTAAATCTTACTGTGAACTCATAGCAATTAAACTAGGCTCAGACAAATAAAGCTTCAAAATAAGGCAAAATAAATCCAAGCACTCAGAAGCACAAGCATGAATTAAAATATTACGAGTGATGAATGTTACTAAAGAAATTGATGAATTAAAGAGTTACTCAATAAATAGGATTGATAATTATTTATTTAAAGAGGAAATAAAAAGCAAAAGAAAGATTTCATTCTCAATTTCCACCTAAACATGAACCAAAGAAATAAATCATAAGCATTTTGCATGTTTTAAATACTATATTATGATCAGAGTTAAATGATATTAATATAAAACCGTTGAAAAATGAATCCAAATAAAATTGTCAAAGAATTAGACTCTTATTTATAGGTTATAGGGATTATAGTAAAACAATATTATTTGTTGGAACCATATATCGTGTCAAGAACTGTGCTAAGTGCTTACTTCTGTTTATAATATACTATGTCTAATCACTATAAATAACATGTTATAATCTCTATAGTATTTTGAAGAGGAATATAGGGTTTAAGTTCCAAGTAACACACTAAACATGAAATTATAATATAAATCTTAACTTCTTGCATTTATCTAAAACAGTATGTAACAATTTAGGTATTTCACTTTAGTGTTGTAGCAGTGAGATGTGCCATATGACAGATATACGAGTACATGTGTTTATTTAAGTGAGAAATCTGTGTGAAACTTTAACCATTCAAAAGAATATGTTGCTCTCAATTAAGTCATTCGATATCACATGGGCAGATATTATATTGCTTACTGTTATATAATGATCATTATGAACATATACATCAACATCGTGTATGTATGTCTGCACATGTTGAAAGATTTCCTCCTAATAAAATTACTAGATATTAGGGGATGCATATTTTTACTTAGATATTGTTATAGTGATTACAGGTTTCATGTCTTGTTTCTGACCTTAATGTGTTGTTTGACCAATAGGATAACCTCACTTTAACAAGGAATCCTAATACATTGTTGATGGGAATATAAACTGGCTCTCTCTATGGAAATCAAATGGAGGTGTTTTTTTTTGTTTGTTTTTTTGTTTGTTTTTTTTTTTTGTTTTTTTTTTTAGGAATTTATGTGAAGAATATAAAAACACATATACAAATTATATTTTTCTCATTCAATGTCTTCAGCCATGCATGTTATAACAGGGAATAGTGTTTTATTTTAATATCATTTAAAGGAACAAGATTAATTTGAAAATATATATACATTTCTGTGGTCTTTGCAACATTTTGCCAATAACTGAGATGTGAAAAAAACCTAAGTACACAAGAGCAAATGATAAAGATGTGGCATTTATACCTGATGTAACACCACTCAGCTGTTTAAGAAAAGGTGACATCTTGTTATTTTCTACAACATGGAAAGAACAGGAGAAATTATGCCATGCAAAATAAGGAGAAAGTCAAATAGTATATAATTTCACTTAAGTGAAATGTAAAGGAACAAAGCAATGAAAAAAAAACAAAACAAAATCAGTCTAATTCCGATTTCAGAACTAAGATTACCAGTGGAGGCAAGGGAGTTGGGAGCAGAGATGGAAGGGTTCCACTGAATGGTGGTGGAGGGTTACTTGTACTTTGGTCTGTGGTAACATACATTTGAAGATGTGCATATACACTCATAAAGCATCAGTATTGTAAATCAGTGTAACCTCAATTACAAAAAAAAGCACAATGTTGATTTCAAATGGTTTGTTTGTTTTGCTAGAGAAGGTGTATTTCTCTGGTTAAGGGAGTTTCTGTTTCTTTTAGTCATAGTTAGCAGACTCCAAAATGTTTGGGTGCCACTATTCTCTCATATGAATCATCTAATCAGTATTTCATGTCCTTCAAAAAGTGCTCTTTCAAAACATCTTGTTGAATAAAATCTGCAGCAAATACAAGTAGAGGGTGAGTTTTCGATAAAATCAGGAATTTATTACACACAAGCTGTACTATGGTAACTCAGCTATAACATCATAAATGCCTAATAAGTTGGCTTTCATTCACAATTAGGAAGAAAGTAAATAAGAGTAAATTATTCTTTTTACTGATATACAAGTAATTTGAGGAAAGGGGAGATTAAAACAAAAAAATGTCATTTTTAAATTTTCCTTTAAATTTATGTCCCATTCTTTGCTTTAATATCAGAATTTGTGTATAAAAAAAGGTTGTCTCCAAGTAATTCCTGCTGAGATTTTGATTAGAACTGAATTATTTGATTAATTTATAGCAGTTCACATCTTTCACTATTTTAGTCTGTTATATATTTTCATTTATTTGTGACTTCCTTTATATTCTTCAGTGAAAAAATATTATAACTCCATTTGCAAAAGACTTTACATTTTTGGTAAAGTTTATTCCATTAGATTTTATAAAATTTTACTCCTCAATATTTTTCTACTAAGGTTTCTATTTGATTACTGTTGGTTTAGTGGACTGTTATTCAATTTAGTATGTTGACCTTTTATCTAGCACATTTCTTACAAAATTTTATTTTATTTTTTTTGTCGGAGTAATGTTGATTTGTATTGTTGTTGGTATTTTGGAAGCACAGGATCTCCTCTTCAGGTATAGTTTCCATGATGCACCAGCCACCACATCACCCATTGTCCACTGCCGAAGTCCTTTGCACTCCCTTTATTATACTTCCTTTCTCTTTGTTCTAGCCCTACTGCCAACTTCTCTTCTGGTTGCTTCAGTTCTGTAGTCAGCTTTCAAGTGTTATTTTTTAGCTTGTCTTTATCTGATCTTAGTTTGCTCTCTCTATTCCATGCGTAAGTGACCCCATCTGATATGTAACTTTCTCCCTTTGATTTTGAATTCTCATGAAAATAAGAGTTTGGTTATAGATACTATGAGGTTCATTAGATGACTGAAAATGTACATTTTCTTCAAAATGTGTTAATTTTGAATCTATGACTCTTACATCCTATCTTTACATTTATTTATTTGCTTATTTGTTTATCTTTTCACTTATTTATTGCCATGCTGCTGAATTGCAGGGGCAAAAGCAGGTATCTATGCATGAACTCATGAATCTTTGTAAAGTTATGTTGTTTCTAGGTGATATTTTCTCTAAATTTTTCTGTTCTGGGGTAAGGGAAAAATGTTAGATTAAGGTAGTTATTTTCCTCTTGATCTTTCATAATGTTTTTATTCATGAATAAGCTTTATGTTTATCATTGCTTCTATTAAGATTGATAATTTTTTGCCCTATATGATGAAATTCCATGGAGCAATTTCTAAATGTGATCTGCCAGTCTAAAACCTTTCTGTTCTATGATGTATAAGCATACATGTAAAGCAGAAATTTTACTTAATTATGCTTCATAGTTCACAGCATGTTATCATTATTGATCACTGAACATTTCTTGTCTTACTCAATTCATTTTTATTCTTAAGCTTGATAGACGTATATATTTCTTTACCTGTTATAGATTCTGGTTTCATAAAATTTGTATCTTTCGCTATATACTGGAATGAAGTGTGTAAGATAAGGATTATCTACTTGTTGAGATCACAGAATATTTCCTCTGAATTTTTTGGACTAAGCACTTTTTTGTTTTATTACTTGGTCAATTGTAGTAACTTATGTATTTCTGTATATGTTCAAATTTCTGGAAAAATGTCATATAGTTTCTCAAATAGATGAATTTTAACAATAGCACATGCAATAAATTTATATTTTAATTAATTCATTTTTATTTGGAGTAATATTTGAATACTTCCATGAGATATTGCCATGGTAGTGCACTATCCACTCATATTTTAGATAACATTCAAAACCACAAAATTATAATTTTGATGTAATGTGAATTTTGTTTCTTGCTAGTCTTGCTGATATCTTTCAGGTTTTTTATATTTATTGAAAATTATTCTTATTGACCATATCAATGCTTTTTTATCATAGCATTGGTTTCGATTACATTTATATACTTTTATCTTAGTTGTTTCTCCTGTATATTTTAGAGTATTTCATTTTTCTTCTTAGTTTATTCTATTGAAAATTCAAATTACTTATTTTCAATTTTTCTATTGAAAGGTTTTTGTCTAAACATTTCTCTGTGAATGCTTACTACTCCCCATGTGGTATGGACTTTTTAAAGTGCTATATGCATATTGACTATTGTTTACACAGATATGTCAACTTATGCACATGTATGTGTATTGAAATATACAAGATTTTTGTATCACATCATTTCTGGACTTAAGCTTATGGGTCTTATAATCAATGTATTTTTTAATGAACAAAATAATGTGTCATTTATTGTGATTGCTAGGACTTCTTAGAGAATGCTATTTTAGCATATAATTTTAAATCTATTGATTTCTTTGTATTTGCCAAAGTACAAAATAACATAAAGCATATGGGAAAAAGTCCATTTCTAATGAAAAGAAAAAAATCAATATGGTCTCATGATACATTTTGCTTTGTAGCTATACTGACTTCACACCAGTTCAAGCTGGTTTAGTGCAATACCAGGACCACTGAAAATCTTAAATCATTAAACTTAAGGAAATATAGGAAAACACAAATTATGTGTACTGAAACATAGCTCTCAATACCCTGTTCAAATAGCCCCTAATAACAGATTCCTCAAGAAAAAAAGTTTACTGTTGAGAATAACTTAATTCTAGTCTTAATAAAAAATAATCAAGTTTAACATAAAGTATAAAAAAGTAGATCATGTAAATATATCATAGTTGTTGGTAAAATGATGTGATGACCTAGGTACTGTATCCTTGAATGGTTGTCATATCATTTTTGACTTACTTTTCCATGTTTTCCTGAAAAATACATCGGTAATAATTGTAGCTCTCATCAAACTTTTCCTTACTCTATGTAAATGAAAATGTACCATATCCAGTCACAATAAAATCAAATAAATCTTACAGAAAATAAATTTATAAATTTCTGTTTTCTTGATATATTTATAATTACTTTTTATTTTTTGCCACTCATCCTCCCTGTTTTCTTGATATTTTTAATCAGCCATTTCTCTTACAGACTGTTATTCACAAGCACATGAAATGACCCAAGTTGGTATTCATTTTCTTCCTTATTCACTGCTTTTAGATACCTCACAGTCACATGACCTGTTCCTGAAAGGATATATCAAAAATAAAAATATTGTAGCTTATTCATGCCACAAATTTAAAATACCTGTTGATCATAAAAATATAAATATCTGGTAAAATAGAGACCAATCCAGTGAAATCATTGAAGAAACAACCCATTTATAATTTATAATCCATGAATCATGATATAAATTGTATTAGCATACTGTTCTTTGAGTTTTCTCACATAGTTTTACTATACCTGGTCTTATTTTGTAATTCCAGTGAATGTAAATTCTCTCTTTATTGTCTTTATTCTCCATAGATGTACAGATTTTAAAATAAAACTTTTTATAAGGCTTTACATGTTTAGCTTCTTAATTGTATGTCTCCAAAGGCATAAAGTATTTGTTTTATTACCTACATACATATCACTGATCTAGAAATAATGAGAGTATGTGGGCCCATCTTTTAAAATTTCATGAAATAGAAAAACATTACAGTGCTGACTTAGTTGCTCTTTAAAACATCCCATAAGTGTAGTACATCATTTCTTCTTTGAAAATAATGGAGCACTGTACCTCTTTTGTAGAAAAAGAAGAGTTCTTTAAATTGTAAATTTAAACATAAGTATACTATCTAATAAAAAGATTGCTGTTTTACTTTATGTATCAATATATTCTACATGTTGCTAATAAAGAAAAGGAAATAATAAAATGAGAGTGTATTAGCAAGTATAACTGTTCCACCAGGAAGCATAGACCACTGAGCAAGAGAACCTAGGTGAAAATGCCTTACTTGTGTGTGTTAAATTATCTTCCTCACACTAAAATGTCTTGTTCTAGAGAAACAGCTGAAATTATTCTATAATATTTCAAATTACTTTTAGTTACCTTATGTAAATATTCTTTAGGTTAGAGAAGATAAGTAGGAAGCTTTAAAGAGCATTCATCTAATTTGGCCATGAAGAATGCAAAACGGGTATCCTTTTTTTTTTCTTATTCTAATTACAAGCCCTTGTATATTAAAAAAAATCATTTAAAATATAACATAATGGGCACAGTGGTGCGTGCCTGTTAGCTTCAGCCTATGAAGCAGCTGGGGCTAGGGATAGTGGTTCGAGTCCCACTCGGGGCAACACAGTGAGACCGAGTTCTAAAAAATATCTGGGCATAGTGGTGCATGCCTGTAATCCTAGTTGCCTGGGAAGCTGAGGCTGGGGATTGCTTGAGTCTGTGGTACCCCAGCAACATGAGGCTGCGGTTCCACGGGCAAAAATAGCGAGACTTAGTATCAAAAAATAAATAAATAAATAAACTTACAGAAGTTATTTCAGTGTATATTAAGTACATTAGAATAAAGGTTTATAGTACATTTGTATTATACTATTAAACATTTTGTATATACAGTCTTACTGTTTTGCAAATATTAATTATGCAATATTGAGGTTATAAATTTTGTGAAAACAAATGGCATATCACACTATTTTCTCTTGTTATAATTAGAAAATGAGGTTCTGAGAAAAAGTTTGAAGGTTTTTTATTAAAAAGTTTTAAAAGAAACATAGTATTTAATCAGGCAATAATTACTTTGAAGTGCTGTGTCTTACCCAAGACTGGGGAAGCTGTAGATTTGCTTTGGAGAGAATGTCCTAAATTTTTAATGAATTTCTGTTGAATCTAATGGAAGCTCAATCATTAAAAACATGGCATGGCATATCTTCTTGATTTCAATATTTTGAATTATTCCTACTCTCTTCATTTTTAGCTGACTTCATTTCAATAGTTATTATTGACCTAATAGAATAAGAAAAAAAATCTACATACTTTATTTTCTGCTGTTTTATACACAAACCTCAGTAATTGAATTCTGAGACTTCATTCTCATATTTATCCCAAGGCTTTTTATTGATTGCCTGACCAATAAGACCGGCACTCTGGAAGGAATACATTAACTGAACAGCAACACTGCCTGATAAGCAGTTGCCAAGATCACTGATACTGTAATTTTGGTAATGCACATTTCTGCTTGAGTTATAAGGTTGGGAATATGTAGACCCTCTTCTCATCACTGTAAACATTATCTCTTGCCTTTTGCCTCTCCTAAGCATCTGCAATCTAATGTGTGCCAAAAATAAAGGAACTAATGCTTTTGATAGAACATTTGGAAAACGCTTAGATTTTTTTTAAACTTGATTCATGGCTACTAATACCACACCCACCAACAATGTAGAAGAAATAACTAATTTTCTTGTCATAAGACAAATTGTTTCCAAATAGGCTGTTGGTTATTTGCAAAGAGAACTTATTCTGTTTTTTCCATTATTCAGACATATTTTCATTGTGCTTTTAAAGGGATGCATAAGGTTTTTATCCTTACTGTTTGGGGAATATAATATGCATGATTCTTTAGATTTCATCACTATAACTATAAAATATTTATCATCAATCTTTGATTTCCAAGTAAGAGTGAACTGAAGTTCGAAGGGGTTATTGGTAGAGCTAGTACAGATATATATGATCGGGTCATAGAGAATGAATGTGGGGTAGTGGCTTCATGAGGACAATGAGTTTTTCCTGCCATCAAGCACACCAGATTTCAGATTTCATAATCTTGAAGCAATACTTTGTGACAGTGAGATATCATTCATTCATTTGGCAAAATCTCATTTAAGACGGATTTATTAGACACTAAAATTGGTAGCTCATCATGAGCTCTAAATTAGCATGCTATTAATTTAAAGAGGAGTCACAGGCAAGGTGTTTGAGTATGGGTGGCCAGTACATGCAGTTTCTTTCCCAGTCCACGTATGCTAAGTCAAGGTTTATTGATTTTGATTAGGTGAAGAGCACAGTCATTAGTCTTTGAGTCAGAGTGAATTGTCTAACTATTCATTCTAAACTTTTGCAAGATAAAATTTTATGTTGACTATGGAAATGCTCCAAAGTCAGATTTTGGTGACTTAAAAAAACAAAATAATTGAATGTAGGAAAGTTTTTTTTAAGGAATTGATAAGTGAACAGTAATAATAATAATAAAAAGCTAATATTCAATGTGTGCATGTAATTCAATTAAATTCATCATTTATTGAACATGTGTGATATGTCAGAGACTATCCTTGGAGCTAGAGGGAATTTAAACAAGACATATGCCTATGTTCATATATGGGTAACATTTTTTTTTTTAGGGTCTTGCTATTTTTGCCCATGGACTCACAGGTTCATGTTGCCTGGGGCACCACGGACTCAAGCAATCCCCAACTTCAGTTTCCCAGGTAGCTGGGATTACAGGCGCGTGCCACCACACCTAGCTGTTTTTTGGGGGCGACTAGGTCTCTCTGTGCTGCTCCGGGGGGACTTGAACCACAATCCCCAGACCCAGCTGCACTCCATAGGCTGATGCTTATAGGCATGTGCCACCATGTCTGGCTTTGGGTAACATTTTAATAGAAGAGACTTAGTTATATTGATGATTAAAATAAGAATTAAAATAAATAATAATTTTAAATGTAGCTGAATTTATTTTAAAGCTTAGCGCAATAATATCGACATTCATTTACTAAGTATTTTTGATTATTTACTGAGAGTGGGTTCTGGAAATATGACAAGGAATGAAACAAAATTGCTTTGCTCAATAACCTTGCATTCTAACAATAGAGAGAAACAAACAAGTAAGTTAGTAACATGTAGTTTCAAGTATTGTATAGAAAAATACAGCATTGTAAGGAGATTGAAAATGGCATGTGTGATTGTACCAGGCCAGATAATAGCAGGTAAGGGGTAAGAACGGATTCTCTGCCATCTAGACACCTCACCACAAGGTGAGAAACATGATGCAACACTGAAAAATAAATAAAACTGAAGGAAGAATAAGAAGTTATTCTCCAGGCACAGATGATGGGACTTCATGGGATTTTGTGTGGTTGATAAAGGAGTGTGGCCTTTTGAAGGAGCAGTAAGTCATTAGCATCTCTGTTTATAGCTTTATTCTATTTAAGTGGAGGACCTATGTGATGAGAGTTTTACTTAAGAACAGATTATTACTCCACTGGCATTTTATAGGAAGAATTGGAGAAGCGGCAAACTTGACTCAGGTAGATAAATTAGGAAGTGACAGCAACCTCATAGGCCAGTGAAGAGTGAGACTGTGGTGGGAAGAGCGCTGTGAGTCACTGCAGAAGCAAAACTGAAAAAGCTTACAGCCTCCTGTGTGTGGAAGGTGATGTAGGTATGGGGATCTAGGATAGGAGGATCAGAACTGCTTCTGAAAGTATGAACTTGATTTAAGGGATGGTGAAACCGTGAGGAGTGAAAGTTGGCCAGAGCAGTATGTTTCTAGAATTGGGAAATGGAACTTCAAATTTAGTCATTTGAGATGATGGTGGGGGTCCATTCTTTAAGATGTCTCATACAGTTCTGGGTAGGAATTTGTAGGAAAGTGTGACATTCAGAATGAAAATTTTGGAGTGAAGTTGTTGAGCATAAAAATGGCATATCTGGGACAAGTGATTAAAAAAATAACTTCTAGCAATGAATTTTCATACTAGTAATGAATTTGGAGAGAGCTGTTATTCTGCCACATACCCCAGTGGAAAAAGGCAAGACATTTGAAATGGAATAAAATTAAAGCAACTTAGTAGATAGACAAATATAGTAGTTAGTAGTAATAAAATTATAGATACTATATAAGTAACTATACCTTAAAAAAAAAAGTCTGCACATATTGTCTCATTTCCCCCCTCAAGAATATGTGGGTTTAATGTTACTATTATTCTCACTTATCAGAGAAGAAAATTGATGGATGAAAAATTAAATAATTTATCCAAACTTGAACAATGTGTATGAGGCAGTTAGATCTGAAATCCTGATCCTCTTCTTGCTGTTTACCAAAAGAATGCAGATTCTATCTTCTGCCCTGTGCTGTACTCACAGAGCTGATGTTCTCCTAAATACCCAAACTCTTTGAATGTAGAGTCAGCAGTGAACTTCATGCCAACTTGTTGCGATGTTACTCAATTCATAAGGTTGAGACAATTCAATATTTTTGCATAATTGATTATTAATATGAACTAAAGCATCCATTCACTCAACCCTTCAGCAAACATTCTTTAAGCATCAACAGTGGGGGGTAGTCTACTGATTTTATAACATTTAGAACTGAATGATGTACGATTTGTTTGTTTTCATTTTCTTAATGTTCATGAAACCCAGTTATAGCCAAATGAACAGGAAATTATAAATACTGTTGTGATAAATATGTGAAAGGACATCCTTGGTACTGTGAATACTCAGGAATTATGTGTAGTGTAGAATTGGACTGGTCATAGAAGACTTGCCATAGGAAGTGATATTTAAGCTGAAAGTAGAAGCCTAACCTGTGATGAGTGGGGCTCATATAAATGGCAGTAAGGCTTAAAGATCTAGGAATGAAAGAGAGGGGAAAAAACTCATCGAAATTCTAAAGAAGGCTGCAGTGTTCTTGGAACATAATGCTAAAGAAAGGGATGTCCACATGTAAACTAAAACATGTAAGATGGGGAAGACTATACAATATCTTGACATCTAAATTACACATAAAATTATGAAGAAAATGCAGTGGCTATCTGAAAGGAAAATAGCAATCTAATATTTTAGTTTCTATTATTTTGTAAGATTATAAAGCTTGTTTTTCTCTTTTTTTCACATTTTTTTTCTGGAAAATTGCCTTGCATGAACTAAAATGTTCCTAAGTGTGGCATCCTTGTGATTCTATACTATAGTCTATTAAGTTATAGGTTCTAAGATATGAGTGAAAGCATAGAGAGCAGGATAAGAATGAGATTCAATAATTCTGTAAGTATTTCTATGTAATTCAGTGTCCTTTTGGTCAGAATAATACTGAATCTGCTTTTTTTCTGATGTTTTGATTGAACTGTATTATTGGCCTCCTCCTGGTCCCTTTCAGAAATTTATTAACTCTAGCAATTCCAAAGTGAAACTGGATTAATCCCCCCCCCTTACCCTCTACCCTCAAGTTTACTGCTGGAAATCTACGTATTGTCAGGTGCCTTATTTTATTTTTACTGAGGTGACTTGTTTACAGCACTGTATATAACCTAGAGGTATACAAGGAGAAAAATTACGTGTTTTGGGCATGCAGTCTTTTTATGTTTATTGCTATTTTCTTCTTCAGTGATAATTTCCATTAGGGAAATGATAATACTTCAGTGACACATTTTGTTTTGAGAAACATTTCTGAACATGTGGAATACAATAAGAGGCCCAAGATTCCATCTCCATGGGTCCCCCAAATGTTTATTTTGAAACATTCATTTTCACCAATTTAAAACACTAGCTTTTTATCAAAAAAAATCTAAGTATCACAGTAGTAAATATATTTCTAGCAAATAAAAAGAAATGGTAGAATGATTCGGAAATCAGCAGATACATTCCATCCACTAGGCATAATCTTGCTCTAG
The DNA here is from genome assembly GCA_004024945.1 of Uropsilus gracilis. Lineage (NCBI taxonomy): Eukaryota > Metazoa > Chordata > Mammalia > Eulipotyphla > Talpidae > Uropsilus > Uropsilus gracilis. The sequence goes on along the minus strand of PVHY01006586.1, from coordinate 24,049 downwards.
AAAGTCTTTATTCTGTAAAATTTGGAAGACTTCTGGGAATTAAGCACTTTTTTAGTCAGGAGAGTAGCTCAGGTAGGAGCTGTGGAAGTCTGGGGAATGGTAAAAGATCTTCACTGCAAGCATCCCCCGAAAAGTGAGTGTCAGAACCATTCTTATGAGGATAAAATGAGATAATTTCCTTAAGCCCTCACTTCCATATTCCTACAAGCTAACTACTATAAAGAACCAAAGTGTTAATTTTTTTTTTTGCCACTATCTACTTAAAATCTAGTTTACTTTTTCTAGTGACTCCTCATACTGGTGGGGTTGGGATGGCTCATAATTCACAGAATTCAAAATGAAAATGAAGGAGAATTAAGCCAGGAGGAGTTAGTGCCATCATGTGTTTCTTTGACTTTAGAGAACACTATCCATTGGCCCAGGTGCAAAAATATGATTATTTTCAGGTACCGACTGCCATTTCCAAGCTTTAGGCAATTGGAGATGACCATTGGGAGTGATCGCCAGGCAATGAATTCTTTCAGACAGGATAGACAGAAACTTCCATTCCTCTGTGCAGACACCCTCTAAGACAAGTCAGATAAGTTTTTGATGCCATACTTGGTAAAAAGGACCCTAAGTCTTTTACTTATCCCAGGTGTCCAAGATTAATTGAGGTACTTTTATAAAGCACTCAGAAAAGAGTGGCTTATATGCAGCAGGAACTGTATAACTGTTTGAAATAAAAGAAAAATAAATAAAACCTCTCCGAGATTTCAAAAATAACCAGTAAAAATAGCCAGACTGCATTTTGGATCTTACATCTCCTTCTATAAGTGCTACACATATGCTTCTCTGCCTCAGCCACCTCCCCTTATAACCTAACCATAAGAAGCTTCCTTTCTTCTGTTCCTCAATTCATTTTGAGTCTAGACAGATCTATTATCAAAGAAATTATCTTTTCTTTTCAGTTTTTCCTTTAAACTATAATTTCTGGTTGATAGAAATATGAATAAAATAGATTGCTCATATAATATTTATTAAATTATACCATGGAGTTCTGTTGCTTTAGTGGTATTATAATAAGAACATGCAGGTTCAGGTAGAATTGTGCTATGCCACTTCAGTATGCATTAACATGGCTGAATATTTTCCTTACATGTTTTATGCTTTAGTGCTTAGTGATGCAGATTCAGTTATGATTCAGAGATTCAGACAAACACACTCTGTTAAGTAATAACTTCTGTGGATTATCCTACTTCCCCTATTTATTGACCAATCCACTGTTTAATAATGCTTCAATCTAAATTGATGCAAAAATATGGAAGTAAGGAATCAAGACTCATTACTTTATCCCTAGTCAGAAACACTGAAAGAAGCCTTAGTGCAAAAAATCATGATATTTAAAAAATCACAAAATTGTCAACCATGTACTTCTTAACCCTCTGCTATAGCCAAACTAGTAGGGATTACATATAATGATCTTTAAAAATAGGATATAGCTTTACCTGCCCAGATCACCTAACATAGTTTAAGCTTGACATAAATTAGGCATCTGAAGATATGACATGATGGGATAGATGACCTCTCTGGTTTTCTTTCAAGCCCCTTGACTTTATAATTTAAATGCATAATTCCATATGTATTTATTCAGAAATATGTGCACCCAGACTACTTTCTGCTAAATGCAGACTCCCACTCTTAAACATTGGAGAAAGAAGCTTGTTAACTGACATTTGCAATTTCAGGATGGCACTGTGTGGGAGAGAGAACTGCCAATCATTTCTGCCAACATCATTCTCAAGGGGAGTCTAAATGAAGCTAGCTTGGTCCAATTAAAAGAAGCATTATAACTAGTGGAAAGTAAACAAATCTAAGAAAAATGATATTGCTGATTATAGTGAGTACTCACAATGAAAACTGTAGCCTATTATCACCTTTGTTTCTAAAGTTGTTACTCTACTACTTTTATTTTCTTATCATTTTTATGTGAAATGTAAAAGATTTCATTAACCTTCATTTCATAACTAAGCAAAATTCATAAAAGTGAAAAAATTAAAAAGCTCTTTACAGAGCTTTAATTAGGTCAAATTTCTACATGGCCTTTGGGTTAGGAAAAATATATAAATATTACACTGTGACCCATTTAGCTCCTTGGTTATAGAAAGTATTGCAAAACAATCTAACAGATCAATGTTTGTGTTTTCTTTGACTTGGTTTTAATCTATAATGTCTAAAATCTGCTTTTGTGCTTTAATAAAACCCAACAGTTGTAAAATGTCCACTTTGATAAGCTTCATTTTTATGCTTTCCTCTGTAGGCAGGGGAAATTGAACCATACACTATAATTGCATGAGTGTGTGTTCTTATCTCTGAAAGCATAGAGGTAGAGTATTTTTACCATTAACGACAAGCTTTGTGTTAAATTAATTGACCTCAGTTTGGGTACACAATGATGCAATTAACAAATAGCTGCAGACATCATTTTACTTTCCTACATAGGAAAATAGGTTGACCCAAAGTTCTGGGAGGAATGTGTGCATATATATATATATATATATATATATATATATATATATACACATATATATATATATACACATATATACATATATATGTATGTATATACACATATACATACATATATATGTTGTTTTTTCCAAATTGTTCTTTATCTGAATTTCTATATACTTATGTAGTGCAACGTAAGTTTATATTAAAGAAAATAAAAACTTGCATTATTATAACCAAATTGATCAGTGATAATAGGCATGGGAGAAAGACAAAATATCTTTGGACACATGGAAAATGGTGGCAAATGTCTAAAAACAAAACTCAAAATTCATTAATAAAGGAAAATTGCTAATGAGACCAAAGGGAATAGAGAGCAATTAATTGATCTCTCTTGGAACTAATAAAGCTATGAAAGATAAATATGAAATGATAACATTCATCCATGACAAAGATTTTGAACCCTCTCTCAATGTGAAACTAAAGTTTGATTTCACTGCTCTCTTCATGTGCTGAAAAATGCTCTAGGTAAAGCAAAACTACCTTGATCTATTATGCCGGCACGTTCCTATAACACCAAACCAACTAAGCCTCTTGATTATATTTCAAAAGGTAAAGGGCACAAAGATTGAATCTACCCATTTTGTCTATGGAACTGGCCTTTTACCCTGTCATGGACATCACATCAGGCATCCTGAAGTAGATGCTATTTCATTAGCATCACTTACTGCCACCAAATGACATGGTCTTGGAGCAGAGCCAGATGACTGGCATGAGAAATATGTTAGAGATTGTGACTGCCTTTCCCTAGGGCTTGGGTGAGAGCTATCTAGTCTAGTAGTTGGCGAAGGGCTGCTATGAGAGACAGATGATTAATCTTCATGTATACCATGCTGTAGGACAAAACCAAAATTTAAAATATCCCTTTGTTGCCAAAGAAATACATTTCTTTGCAACTTGCTTATACACATGCACAAGTTTTAACTTAGTTCAACCATATAGTTGTCATGCCCTTTTTCTAAGTGAAAAGTTAAGGCAATTTTGAAATAAGAAGCAGAAGTGTATTTCGAATGCTAGCCAAATACAACTGTGACATAACCACAAGCTTGAACACTTTTTATGTTTTCTAAGCTTGTTTTCAACTCTTGCAGTATCAGGTAGCAGAAACTTTGGCTAGTCATCAAAATATTTTTAATAAGCCTGCTCAAATTGTTTACTTTTATATTTTGCAGCATGCTTGTCATGAGTTTGTACAAAACACCTACACTTACTTTTTTGTTTTTGTTTTATTTTTTTTTTTACAAAACCAACCTGCATATTTGTCAGTTTTCCCGTTCCAGAAAATACCAGAATTATATTGAACTGTGTCCAAAGTATTACCCACTTCCACCACCCCCCTCACCTTTTTTCCCCCATCCTGATACGGGACTGCCATCTGGTGGAACAGGGAAGACACTTCTGGTGTGCTCTTCACCGTGATTGTCTGATCGTTTTTTCCTCTCAGGTTTCCAAAGGATCAGTATAGCAAAAGGGAATCCTGTTTCTGATTCAAGTGAAGATGAGTCTGTAGTGAAGAAAAGAGACAATGACACTGATTATAGCAGCTGATACTTACTGGGTGATTGTGATGGGTGATGAGTTGGCAAGAAGAGATCATGCTCTTGATTATATTGTCAGGATTTCAAGTGTATGTACATATAGGTATGTATAAAAATGCACACAGCATTGTGCATTATAAATACACATTAATTATAAAATGTGTATATGTGAGTGTAGCAGTAAGGTAAAGAAAATCACACTGGAAGCAATGTGGTCATAAATGGTAGAGCAGATAATATACATGTTCCCATTTCCCCCTCTGCCTCCTCCCAGCAAACACATAATCCCCTTCATGAAAGACCCTCCACAGGGTCTTTCACAGGGTTACACACTACTCATATGATCCTGGCTGGAAATGGGTGGACTTGTAGAGATCGGGAAGACTCAGTTCTTTCTACCCTCAGGGATACATCACCACTGGAGAAGACTTACACTGGCAAACCATGTAAGGGTGTCTTTCAATGTACCATGTGCCTGATCTTGATTTAGAATTAGTATCACTCATCATTGGGAAGAAAGCAGGGTCAGTACCTCCGTAGTTTTGAATAATAGATTTGCCTCTGGATTTCCAGTTTTCAGGAGATTTTCTTATGTGCCACTTACCCTGCCAACTTCATCTAAGTGAATCATAGATATTAAACATGAACATTAATTTCATATGAAGCTAAGAACTTTCTCAGTCAAATAGCATTCATTTATGCTATATATGGGACCCTCCCGGCAACTTTTCAGATATGAAGGTGGGAGAGACATTCTACTGACATCTTACTCTTCCTGCTGTTTACTTAAATTGTGCCTATGTGGCAGAAGTGACACTTTGAAAGGAGATAAAGCCCCAGAATGGACACTTCCCTGTGTTGAAGAACATTTTCCCTACAAGTATGCTTGTGTCTTTGAAAGCAATGCCTTTGAGTTGAAGAATTCCATTGTATACAAGAAAATTATGCATGTATATTTTTTCATCAGTAAGGACAAAATAGTTGTATGAAATCACTTGGGCATGGTGGTGCATGCCTGTAAGCGGCAGCCAAGGAAGCCATGGCTGGGGCCAGGGATCGTGGTTCAAGTCCTGCTGGGGGCACATAGTGAGACCTAGATCCAAAAAATATAGCTGAGCATGGTGGTGTGCACCTGTAATCCCAACTACCTGGGATACCTGAGACTGTGATTGCTTGAGTCTGTGGTACCCTGGGCAATGTGAACCTGCGATTCCATAGGCAAAACTAGCAAGACATAGCTAGTCTCAAAAAAAAAAAAATCACAAGACAATATTTGCTTTCTTGAAGCATCAATATGAGTAAATACAAGAGACTCAGATTGTAATCTGAGAATCCTTAAGGTGTCCATTAACAAACAGCTCTACAATTAAAACTGGAACTGTCCTATGTGTCCAAATATTTCTTCCTTTTCTAAGTCCTCAGATAAGCTATATATATATGAACCATGAGGTAAATATGGGGACATGATCAATCTCATATTCATAGTTATATGTCCTGTTTGTCATTTTGAAAAATAAACTTGGGAGGTTTTGGTGACTAGTTGCCCTTGGAATATCCTGGAAGATATCTAAACCTCAAGAAAATTACTTGAAGCCCATGGCCAAATGAAGGATGGATTTAAAAAAAAAAAAGAACACTTCCCAAATGTAAAAATAACAAGTCAGCATGAAACACACCATGCCCAGTGCATATGACTGAAGAATACATGTTGTTTGAATGAGTTAAAGCATGATTATCTTAGTTAAGTAGTAAGATAATAGCTATATTTCTAATTGCACAGACTTTTTTAAGGCTGCAAAATTTCACTTTATTTTGATGGATTTCTTTCTTGTAAGTTATACATCCCCTTGACATATGAAACACAGTTTAAAAAATGCTTTTATTTTGAAATAGTTTTGGATTCATAAGAAATTACAAAATTAGTTCAGAATGATAGCATCTTATATAATCAGAGTACATTATTAAAAGGAATTTGACATTGTACAAATACTAACTCAGACCTTACTTGGGTTTCACAATTTTGCAGGTTTTAAAAAATGTTATTTAATCTACCTTAATTATTGTCTGGATTAATTATTTTATTGTGTTTAAGATTGCTGCTTTGAAATTTGTCTTAATTCAGGACTCAAACACCTACTTGAAAATTGGGGTTCTTAAGCAAAGCCTTGATAGTAGTGCTATTGTTTCAATTTTTTATTTGTCTTTTCTCAAATAAGCATATAATATAACTTGCCATTGCATGAATTTTTGTGGTATCTAATGTGATAGTTCATCTGCAAAATTAAGACTTGCAGAAAAGTCCAAGGTGGCTGTCTTCCAGCAACTCCTTGTCTTCAGTAAAATCATAATTTTCACTATTTCCTTAAGTATCTTATGAGTTCATAAAATTTGTAGCTTGCCAAAACTCAGTTATCTTTTAGACTCTTTGTCCAATGGTAAGTTGCAGGCATGGTATCATTGGAGGATGTCAATATTGCCAGGAGGATTGCTACTAGAGACCAGTGATGCTAAGTTGTCCCTCTGCAATTGAAAATATTAAGAGAAAATAATGTTATATTTGTGTCAAAGTCTATAATTTCAAAATATTGTCATGTTCACAACTCTCTTTGAGCCTATACAAAAACCCTGTCAAACAGGCAAGAACAAATGTTTTTCATCTCCACTTAGCTATGTGGATCCCTAAAATCAATGGCCAGATTCATTTTTTGAAAAGAACTAAAAACATTTTTTGTCAAATAAATCAATAAAGAAAATGTACATGGAGTCTAATATAATAAATCAGAATTGTATAGACAAGCTTAAGAACAAACTGGAGAAAGTGAAACAAAGTTCTTGTTAAAAACCACCAGAAGCTATCTCCATGTTCAGGACTGAAGACATCAAAGGAAGAGATGGAATCAGTAGATCCCAAGTAGTGGACACATCTTGCTAGTCCACTGCCACCCACTGGCCAGACATAGCAGAAGTCTAATGGCTAGGGAGGTTAGAGAAACATAACTTTAAACCACAGATATTCCAAAGAGAAGGAAGGAAGTGTGGGCAATTAATTGAAGAGTAAATATGCCCACTATTGTTGTACTAGATATATTTATTTTAATAGAAATACCATGTGCTGTTATATTGATGACCATGGAGCATAGAAATGAATTGGAAATTATCTCTTCTGTGCTGAAAGTTTTAGTTTTTCCCCAAAACAGACTAATGGATTAGAAAGCTGTTGTATATGTACATAATGGAATTCATCAATCCAAAAGGACAAATTTGATGCATTTGTGATAACATGGGTGATTTTTTTAGTTTTGTAAGGGGAGACAATCATAACAACAGCCACTATCATTACTACTACTCTTATATTTACTACCAGCTAACATTTATTAGCTATAACATATGCAAGGAACTATATGAATTATCTAAATATAGCTCCTCTTTTAGTTCTTTGGGAACTATTTATTACTATCCACAGTTTTTAGGTGACAAAAGTAAGGATTTAAGAAGTCACACTGCTGGATAGCTAAGATTCTGATACAGGCTGACTACAGAAACCCACACTCCTAATGCTACACTAAATTGCCTAAGTGTAATAAAGTATGTCAAAAGTTCTAGGACTATTTCTATGTCCAGAATATAGTATAGGTACAAAACAAATAGCCAGTTTATTACAGGTCAGAGGGTGCTTCAGAGAAGACAATGCACAGGTAGGTACCAGGATTAGAATGTCTGTATAGGTGACCTAAAAGGCAAAGATGGGTGAACAGAGTTGCTGTATCATATCGGTACTATATAACATTTTCAAGAACTGGTAAACGTGGCTGTTAGTTAATAGCACAGGGCTGTTGGAGCATGTTTTGTGAGGAGAATTTTGATAAGTGAAAAGGCAGTATAGACAGGAGCTACAGGAGCTACACAGGAATCATATTACATTCAGGAGTTTCTTGCATGGGAAAGTGGGAAGCTGTTGATGATTGTGACCTGTCCTTAGCTGGTTTTGTTTAGACATGCTACCTTGTCTGTCAGTACTGATGTTGGTCTTATGACATGCTTACATAGCACAAGGTCACTGTTCAGGGCACTGGGTGAATAAGAAAAGGCTGTCCTGAAAAAACACAGATTTGAGTTTAAATGTTCTGTTAAAAACCTTGAAGTCTCACCCATACCCTCTAGTTATTTACAAATCTTTCTCAACTTTTCAAATATTGAATTTGATCTTCTTGTTAAGAGGTTGGTGATATTTGAGGAGCTTTAGAAATAAATTTTTGATTGGTCTCTTTATTAATTCATTTCAAAAGTAAAGCAACGGTTTCTCAATAAATAAATATAGATATTTCATTCTATATTTTAGCATAAAACTCATCTATTAGCATATTTGAGGATGAATCTTTCATACTCACATAAAATTCTCAAATAATTCTGTGAGGTTAGTAGTATAGCTGTTTTTGCAACAATTTGAAGATAAGGAAAATGGGCATCAAGAAGGTGAAACTTTCGCTTTAGACCTACTAAATAACAAAGTCAAAGCATCAGCTAGACTTTTTGTTCCATGCTTTGTAATTTTTGCATACTTTCATGATCATCTTGATATGCTTCAATATCTCTCATTATTCTACCCTAATTATACCATGTATTTTTCTGAAGAAATTAAATATTTATATAACTCCCAAGATTTTTGTATATTGTTTTCATTTTATTTCTACATACACATGTATTAATTCTCCATGGTAGATTTTGTGATAGATTTAATTTTTTTCTACTGGCAATTGTTTACATCTTAGAAATGTTATATGTCAAGTATATCAATTTCTACTATAAATAGAAAGCTCTTTAATACTGTTATATGAGCTATAAACGTTGCTTCACCTGGTTTCTACTATATTCCAAGGTGCTCTGGAGGTAGAAATACATTTTTATTGGTTTGCTCACAAACAGATAAAACTTTATTTTCCTACATTCTTTGATTTTACTTTCTTATAGGCATCATTAAGCTTATACACCCATCTGTGTTAACATGGAGATAGCTTAATATCAATAAACAGAAAGAATTGTGAGTACTGAGGTAGTTCGTGTCTTTTTTTAATCTTTTATTTGTTTCACCTTTCTTCAAATAATTCAAAATAGTATCCATTTTATATGTCTTGAATGTCAAAATTGCCTAGATTATTGGCATATTTTGTGATTAAATCAATTTTGGTGAAAGCATAAAGGTGGAAAAGTGGTTGAATTGAATTTTGTTTTATAATTACATGAGGAAGAGATGAAAGACCCTGCGATTTTTATGGAGCTTTATCATCATTTCTTGTTTAGCAAAATAATTTGGTATTAATAGGCCTATATTAGAATTGACTTTCCTATGCTGGATAAAAGAAAAACAGGTTTTCTTCAAAGTGTCTTCTACCATATACATAGTCTTAATCCAAAGCAAAATGTTAAACTTACCAGTATTAAGTGGGCATTCACTTATATTTCCACTCAGTTCTCCCATGCCTATATATTTATAGTGTGCAGGTGAAGATTAGAAAAAATTGCTTTAAAAAACATTCAACAATGTGTGTGAATATGAAATATAAATAATACAATGTAAGTAGGATAAATATAAAATAAGAAGTTACTAGATGATTTTTATTCCATTTTACTTCTTTAGTTGCTGTTGTTTCTATAGGAATAGACTACAAAAGTTCAATTTCTTCCATGGTAAATTGAATATAGGGTAGAGTATAGACCCTGTGTTGGGGGACAGGAATTCATTTATATCTTTGTTATTAGCTTGCTGAATGCTTCATGTTTTTGTTTTTTAACTTTTGAGCTTATATTAGTTTACAACATTTTATGTTTTAGGAGTACACATTTGCAGTTTTTTAAGTGTATGTTGCTATACCAATCTCATCACCAAATTATTAATAATCACTTTGAATGAGGAAACTGTCCCTTTTTCTACAAAAAGAATTTGTTATCCTGTGGTTCCAATCTAAACTGACTTTCTTGAAGATAAATTCAATCAGGTAAAAAGTACTATTCAAATTACATGTTTGAAATGATTTTTATCTCTAAATCAGGTTAATGAGAAGTTATTTAAATGTGACAATTTTTAGATACGGATCCTTTGAATCAAGCCAAGAACATTATAGTATTTGTAGATTAATCTAACTTATGGTTTGGAAGTACAAATTTTGGATTGAAAGCAGACTCCTAAGTTAGGAAAAGCAATGCAGAGTTGGACCAGTGGTCAAACAAAACAGTGTGAGTTTTAGGGAAAACAATAATCTCTGTTAAAGAAGAATTTGATAAAAAGATAATGAATCTGCTTTCCTTTTCTTATCGTCTTAAGGCCCTAAAATCTTGACTAGAAGCTTGCATAACTTACATAGGCTCTTCCTGAATCAGATCTCTCTAAAGATTATTCCATTCAAAAAATTGTAAAGCTAAGTGTATTTCTCATCGCCACTGACTCAGTTACACTCAGTCATGATGGATGAATTCAGTTTTTTGGCTGTGACTTTTTATCTTCCTCATGGAAGTACTGAGCAAAGAGGCACACTTTGGTTGATGGATAATCGGTGGGCATGGCCAGCGATGCACCTACCCTGAGTTAGAATGCCAGGACTGGTTTCGGCATCGTGAGTGGGAAGTCAAGTAGAGGCTCACTGTCTTGTTTAAGTGGTTGAAGTGGTAAAATTGTGAGCGAGACCCTGCTTTTCTTTTTCTGTGTTCTACAAGGTGACAGTTGTCCTAGAGTCCTGAAACCTCCATCTCTCTGACCTGAATCCTTTCACATCTGTACTGTGCCGTCTTGGCAGCTTTACTGGCTCTGCACAACCAGCATTTCCTCTCACTGTCAAGAACCCTGCTGTTTTAAACCCCTTTTGGCAGAAACAGTTTACTATTTGGAAGCTGTACTGTCAATATATCTTGTTTTGGGCAGAAACAAGGGCACTCTGATGTTGCTTATTTTTCAGCAATGGTAAACACCCCGCCCATACTCCTTTCCCTTGGAACAGTCCAGATGCAACCTAGTTGAAGCACTGCACACTCTTAGCTCTACTTTTATGCCTTCTTGTTATTTGGGAAGACATGCTGGGTTGCCAAGTGGTCTATGTAAAGCAGCAAGACTGTTGGTGTGGAGAGGAGTGAAATACAAGGTAATACATTTCACCAGATATGCCATTTTAGGCATCCCCTAGATTCTCAGGTTGAGCTATACTTAACATCCTGTTCCCAGTGTGCTTTCTCTCGTCCTTTACCTCTTTTTTATCACCCAAGATCTCCTGAAGCACCTTTCTGACCATAACATCTCAATACAAAATCAGCGCATGAAACATTCTTTTACACTGATAAGGGGAATAGTTAGCACCCCAGAAAGATTCACGTGCATTCAAACACCTGAGCAACTGCTTGGGCTCCCCCATAGGCAATGTGTATACCTGCATGACTGAGAAGACCCAACAGGGTAGTCCTTGTCCAAATATAACTGTTTTCCTCTGAGCAGCACATTTTGGCCACGATAGCTGATGTTTTCATTTGTTTGTTTTCCTGCTTCATCAAACCTTTGGAATTGTTTCTGGCATCATTTTCCATTGTCTTGAAAACATTTGACTTTTAGGTTCAATTTTGAACCCTTAATAGACCTAAGACAAGCCTCGCGGGCACACAGTTATAACTAACGAGCAAGATGTTGCACAGTAGATCTTCCAGGTCACTTGTGAAGCTCAGTATCACACTATCTGGTCATTCTACCCTTGTGGGTCGATAGCTGGATTTTGATTATTAAACATCAGTGTTTATTATTATAATTGCTGTAATTCACAGGTCATAAATCATGTCTATATATACAGTGTTTCACCAGGTATAATGTATCTGTATCTTTTAGATTTTTTGTGTTTGTGTCTATAATTTAAATATTTAGCATATATATCTATAGATTATCTCTATGGCTCATTTGAGTTACTTTTTTAGTTTTATGAATGCATTTTTTATTAGAATATTCATAACTTTCAAGGTTGTACTCTGCCTTTTGAAATTTTAATTAGATAAAATTATCACACTATTTGCAAATTAGTTTACATCTGTTGTAATCTTATTCATCATTGAAATATCCTTCATATTTTAAAATCTGGAAACTATATGCTGTTAGTGTATTATTTACTGTTCTTACATCCATGACAGAGTGAGCTTTCCACTGCTGCTTTCTCAAGATGCATGTAAAACTGTCTCATTAGAACTCTAAGTGTTAAAAATTGCCTGTGCAGTTTGGGACTTGTATATGAAAAGCAATATTTTAGCTTAAATATCCTGCTTCTTGCTTTGTACGATATAAGCAAACCAACACTGAGGCTTCTAGACAGATAAATTGCTAATGTATGTTAGCTAATTTTATGTGTCCTTTAAACTTGGAAATGACTCAAACTATAGTCAAAGCAAATATGTTAATCAAAATATAATCCCATAAGAGAGCTACGTGATTTTAGCCAACCTTAATATTTGTGCCTATGTGTGTGTGTATTTCTTGCTAATCTATAAATATAGATCAATAAAATATAATGATTGTTAAAACTGTGGATTCAGTTTGCAACGCAAGTTAATTTGTGTTATTCCTTTGGCAAAATGAGATGCAATTTGGGGAAGAAATTTATGTGTGGCAGTAGTGCAGCACATTGAACTCAGATTTTGTACCACTTTATATGTTTCTCTAGTTAATATTCACAACAGCCTATAAAGTAAATACTGTTATTATTCCCATTTTATATACAAGGTGGGACCTAAAGAAATTAAGTAGTTTACCCAAGATGTGGCAATTAGCACATCTGCACTACAGTGGTCTGTTAGTGGCTTCCCTTTCTATGTAGTCCAAAAGGCAATGGGAGCCACATCAGTGAACAAGATGCCTTTTAGGAATATAATTCAATAAAAGGCTAAAGCAGAGATTGGAAGCTCTCTCCTGTCAGTTAATCCTCTCTGCAGAATCTTCATGCAGAAAAGATCACAAAGGTATTGGAGTTCCTTCACTTAAATCCAGCTTCATCTTGTTCTGTATATGACTGCTAATTATATTCATAAAATTTAAATTTTAATACCAGGCACTTTTAGAGTCCTAAAATGGCACAGTATTATATTTCTTCCTACATGTACATGGATCTACAAAAATGCCCTTTATTAATTTCCTGAGAAATTCCCATGAAAATTTCAATAAATTCTATTATTCTTAAGAGTAATTATTTTTGTCAAAATTGAGAGTATGTAAACTATTGGACTAAAGTCATAGGCTCATAAGTGGAAATAAGCAATAAGATTTTTCTTATTAATATTTCTGTGACAGTGAAAGTGGACACTTGCACAGTCCTTAGAACTCTTAAGTTCCATGAATAGTCAGGTTTGTTCAGAGATATTAGCTATTAACTCACTTTTCATGTATATGCTTTGCAAACTCATTGCTTTCTAAGGTTTAAGTCAATAGTAATTCAAAAGAAGAAGGGCAAAAATAGGAAGTGAAACTTATCTTTGATAAATTGTCGGTAGATGAAATTATTCATGAGAATAAACTATATCTTAAAATAAAATATATGATATAGAAAGACACAGAAGTCCAGGGCAAGTGAGATGTTTTCTTTTAAAATAAGTATAGATAAAAGACATTCAAGAAGCTAGGAATCTCTGAAAAATACAGGGACAATTACAAATTTATCTGTAGAATAATCAAATGCAAGGATACAGTGATAAAATGCAAATTTTAAGGTACTTTTAGCTAGCTTAGAGGTCAAATCAATGTTTTCTTCAAATCAAAACATCAAAAAATTTCCTCAGTCAAGTTTTAATTTTTAAAGATTGAATATTTACGGGGAACCTAAAAGCTAAAATTTTCAGAAGTCCTTGGATAAAGGTTAAATTAAAGAGTAGGTAAACAGAAAATATTAATGAGTAAGCTTGAAAGGGGTTCATGAATACCTTGAATTAAAATGCAAAGCATTTTGAGGTGAAAGTTTGTACCTTTCACATTTGCAACATATTCCAAACACTGAATTTCCTGAAACAGTATTATTCCTTTCCATTCTTTCTTTTTAAATATGTCTATGAACTTGATTGAGTTATAGACTTTATATTTAATACGTTAATCGCTTTTATAAAATCATAAAATTATAGACTCAGAATTTCAGTTTCCATTTTCATGAACTTTTGTTTTTGCCACCAAGTCAGTGATAAGCCCATGCTTAAGAAGCACTGATGTGAAAAGAGAATACAGAAGTGTTGGACCAGCTAGATTTGAGTTCAAAGATTTCTCTGCCACTTGGTCATGTTCCATAAACCCTTTGAATTTCATCATGGATTTCCTGTAATAATAATGGTGATACTTCATTGGGATTGTGGTTGATTAAATGTGGAAAATCTATGTATAATATTTATATGCAATCAATTGCTATCTAGGACTCCATATTTGTCTAAAATATTTCATTATATATTTCATAACTTCATCAGGATGTTCTTCTTTATACTATATTTTGTAGAATCTACCTAGATGGATTTTTGTCCATTTTTTTGGATGCATTATACTCACATATTATAAACTTAAACCCTTATGCGCTCCATTCTTTCCTAATATTCTAAGGTGGCAAGTATTTTTGTAATGCTTGCCATTCTTTTGAGACATTTAATATTCCTTGCCAGCATATCTGTAGTCATTCTGCCACCAATCTTTACTAGTGATTTCTGAGAATTTCCTATTTTATCTGAAAGCATCATTTAATCATATTCTGAGTGCAGATCTTCTGGGAATATGTTTTTCCTACCTCTGAGGTTCACTAGATAGGTCTCTGTTGTCTTGGTGACAATCCTGATTTTATGACCTAAATTCAGAGAACTGTGAAATGAAATGTTTGCTTCTATAACTTCTGATACAATCAGCCCATGGAATATCTTTTCCCATTCATAACAACATGGGCGCAATTCTTTCTGAAAATGAAATAAAATAGAATGGGTTTGCCAGACCGTAGGCTGAAATTTCTTAGGTGCCTATTTATAGATATTCTCTGTGGAGATGAGTCGTGGACAGAGTAGAAGAATAAAATATAAAACTTTAAGACTTATATCTGTGTCCTATATCCCCCCTTGCAAAATCAAGAGAAAAAAAAAAAACTCTCACAGGTTGTGATAAAAGCTGTATGAAAAATACTTCCAGAGTCATGAGAACCATTTGATTTCCTAGTACACTGAAGGTGTGCTTTTGATGGCTAGACTGTAACTTCTCCTTACGTCAAGGCCTATCTAGCAAGTGAAATAAACCATTATTCAGAAATGAATGAGCCATGATGATAAATCCTTGTATTTATCATTTCTATATTCATTCATTTGTTCCATACCATCGATTAAATGCCTAGCACCAGTAAAGCACTATGATAGAAGCTTCTGATATAGAGGAAGAGAAAAAACATGACTCCTTTATTCTATACTAGTGAGAGAAAGCAGACATACTTTGTAGAAAACAAACTATGCATGGACTAGTCATTCCTTCATGGAGCTGTAAAGGAAAGCTTCCTGGAGATATTTTTCATTTGAATCTCAGCAGGTGAAGAGCTGGGCCAGGGGAGAACATTTTAGACAGAGGCACTATGCTTCCAGAGTTGAGGAGGCTGCATGCATTAAAGCTGTAAACCACTGGGCCCCACTGTCAGACACTTGAGTTTTACTTAGTGTCCTGAGGAGTCATTTTCCCATTGACAGAAAAGAGAGTAGTTTCAGAGTAGTAGTGGGGTTGATAGGGGCTCCTGTTTAATTGGTTGAATCATTGACCTTTGCAAAAGGTTTCCAGTTCTTGGTCTAATGATTTAGTCCCGTCCCCAAATGTTTCTCCCTCATTTGACTAACTATAAATAAAAGATACCCTTCCTTTCACCAAATCTTACGCTTCAGTTTTTCTTTGAGATTTTTCTTTAATGACATTTCCTTTGCCTCTGTTGGACAGTAGATATTAAACAAAGAATTTAAAACCATTTAATAGTATACATTGTATTAGTCAACCATTGAAAAGTATTGCAGCTTGAACTGGTTCTAACCAGTCACCAATGAATGTACCATGTGCCTTTTCTATTTTTAACGTGCTTTCCTTCCTCCTACTTGTACTTTCTCATTGTGACATTCCAATTGTTCTGATAGCTAGTTTGAAGCAATTTTCTACAAGATGCATTTGAAAATTAAAGAACATCTTCTCTTACCCCCTCCTCAGTGAGACTTATTCTGCAAGGAAAGGAAGATTCAAATCAAATTTAAAATAAACTCATAAAAATGGATGCATTATATTGAAAAACAACTAACATATACATGCTATAAGAATATGGAAGCATTCTTTAATCTTATTAGGCAAATATTCATGTAAACCTAGTTATCTTCTAGGTCTTCATTTGGAGAACTACAAGGTGGGAGAAGCATTGCCCACACACTTATGAGGCTTTCAGTTTAAGAGAGACAAACAGTTCAGTTAATGAATTGTAACACTGAACACAGAATGCAGTAGTAGAAGCGCATTTAAAAAAACAAAGATGGTACTAAAGAAAAAGTCACTCAGTTCGGAGAATAGAAAAATGTTTCTTGGACAAAGGAGGCTTAAATTACAAGTGTACAAAGGAGTTTTCTAGGAGGAGCAAGTTAGTGGAAACAGTTTACTCAAAATAGAAGTAAAATGCAAAGAACTCTCAAGTGTTGCTCAAGAATAGTAAGCTCCTCAGCCTTATGGAAATTTCAAGTATAAAAGAACATCAGGAAGAGCTTAGTCTAAAGACACTGGCAAGGCTGTGGGTGAAAAATTTTAGATAGCAATCTGAATACTTTGCATCTATTCTCTGCAGTTAAAGAAGCAGAAAAAGGTTAAAAGCAAAAAAGACTTTTCCTCAAGTCTTTTGTTTATTTTTTAACTATATCCCATATAGTAGTGAAACCATTTGGTTTCTGTCTTTTTCTTTATGATATGTTTCTGCTAATTACATCCATGTTATAAATTTGTTGAATTTGTCATTTTTAATTGATGAGTAATATTCCATTGTGTATATATACCACATTTTTTTTTTTATCCAGTCATCTGTTTTGGGGCATTTAGGTTGCTTAGGTTGCTTCCATGACCTTGCAATTATAAATTGTGCTGCAGTAAACATCTGAGCACAGGTGTCCCTTTGTACCCACATTGAAGTCTCTTTTGGGTAGATTCCCAACAGAGCAATTGCTGGGTCAAATGGTAATTCCATTTTCATTAACTTGAGTGTCCCTCCACACAGCGTTCCATAGTGGTTGGACAACTTTGAGCAGGAGGGAAAAGGGTGGTGGGGTAAACCCCTGGGATTACAATGTTGTGAAATTCATATATAAATAAATTTTTTTAAAAGCAAAAAAGATAATTGATCACAATTATATAATAAAAAGAATAAAAATTTTCCACTTAAAGACTATATATTGGTGGGTAGAGAGGAAAAGAGATTATAAATTTAGATAAGGTAGACTTGTTAGGAATAAAACAAATTCTGTTATGAAAATATTTTTATTAAAAAAATTGAATCAAAAATACAAATAAACTCACTGAGGTAGTGAGTAGTGTCATAAAGCCCAAGGTAGTGCCATAAAGAGGGAAAAGGAAAGTTACTTAGGGGGAAGAATCCCTAGATACTAGAAACTCACTAGATTAAACCAATGAGGAAGAAACAGCCCAAGATTATGTCCAGTCTTCATGCCTCAGTGAAAGAATATGTATTTAAATCTACCTTTCCAGGGAGAAAAAACAAAGTGTTTTTTTTTTTTTTTTAAGGGGGAAAAGGGGAGTCAGCCAATAATTTAACAAATGCTACTAAGCATTTATACCAACATGCCATTAATGCTCTAAGTCCTATATTAACAAAAAATAAACACATTTCTTGTTCTTGAGTAGCTTACTTTCTATAGAGAAAGCAAATTACAAGAAAAATATATGACTCCAGTTTGTTGTAATAGCTATGGAGCAAGCTAAAGTAGATAAGCAAATAGAATGAGGCTATCAACTCAGTATGTTATTATCAGGAAGATTGTTACAAAAGGTCTCTTTGATTAGATAATGAATGAAAGAGACTCCTACCTTGGAGATCTGGAAGAAGTTTTAAGCAGAAATAAGTGTAACTACAATGTTGAAATGGCAATACTTTTGGCATGGAGTGGAGTAAGCCAAAGTGAGAGATGGGGTAGAAAATAGATTTTAGAAACGTAGATGAAGGCTTTGCCAAAATTGAAGAACTTTCATTGGAAATGGCTCTCCTGGAGAGTATGGCCATCAGAGTGATGAGATCTGGTCTATGTCATTGAAAGCTTATGAAGGATCTTGAGCATAGAAATTAATTGTAAGAAGTAAGCACAGATGCATAGTAAGAGCAATGCCTTTTGGATATTCTTGAGGGATTTTTGGGGGTCTGAATAACTGTCTCCCTAGGGAATTACAGACAATTCAGTCTGGGCATCTGAACTTGGGAATTGTTAGTATATATGTGAATATAATCAACCCAGACCTCGAGGATAGCCCAGATGGAGAAGGGGTGGAGAAACATAATGAACTTAGAAGCATTCAGCAGGGCCATAAGGAAGGTATTAGCAAAAAAAAAAAAAAAAAAAAAAAGGAAAGGAGAGATTTGGGGACATTTTATCTGTGAATTTCATATAAAAATATGACTAGAAAGAGTGCATTGATTAGCTATGTCAATTACTACTGACAAGTCAGATAACATAAACATTGAGCTATTACAAACTTTTTAAAAATACACTTGAATGAACTAACTAAAAATTAAGAATTACAAAGTATCATACAAAAAGAACATTGTTACAATGGAGACGAGGCAGAAGAAAGAACAAGCAGTCAACATAAAAATGAGACATGACTTTGAAGAAAGAAGCCTGATTATACTTCATAAAATGTTTAAAATAAAAACTTCCCCCATGACTAAAATGAATGTGATTCTGTACTGCTTCTGAGCTTGCGACCAAATTTCAGTTTTATCCAGCTTCACTGGATTATGTGTCCAGCTTTAATTGTTATGCTTAATATGAATTTCACTATTTTGCTCCCTTGTTGCACATGTATATAATGGAAACATTTAGTTTTTCCCTCTGCCTTGTACTAGGCGTTTACAGAATGTAAACATTGAACATTGAATATTCTTAGAGAAGCATTTCTCTCACCTATTGAGTGTCATACTTTATTAGAAGTCACATGCACCCCTCTGCCACACTGTGGGATTACAGTCCCTGAAACTACAAACTCAGCAGAAAGACTGTTTCATCCTTTCCCATTTTCATTTCCTCAACAGGTCTGAACCCCATGCTTAGGCACCAACAATATGCTAACCAGTTCATTCTTAAGCCATGGAGGGAAACTCACATGAAATGCACATCAGTTTTTCTCCAATCGGTCCTCCTAGTTTGAAAACATGTCCAGATGTGTCTGAACCTCACACAGACACAGACTAGATTAAGCTGAACTCTTTGCCACATAGATTAATAGATGGATAGAGAATATTTAAAAATGAAGCAGACAAAAATAAATAGAATATATTTGGGACTTGAGCAAGGAAAATAATCTATTATTTTTCACTTGAAAAAAAGTGAAATTCAATAAATGAGTTGCTATACCTGAGGGCATAAAGCTCAATTCAGTAAAATGCAGGCATTAATCCAAGTTTTCAAATTTTCTGATAAGTTAAGAAACACGCACACAAATGCCACAGTGACTGAATTTTAAATAAAGTCTAATTCCTTCCAATGAGTAGGTGGATTGATTTCACTGTACTCTTGGGAAAATGAGCACTGTTTGAGATGGGTAATGATGATATGTAGATCTGTTATATTATGGATGCAGAAAGAAAGGTACAATGCTTGGCTAATTTCTTTTGTATCTGAAGACTCAAATTGTATTCACTTTTAATGTAGAATAAATAGTTTTGACTTCATCTGCTTAGAGGATGGAGAACTCAATAAATGTTGACAAGGAACATAAAATCTTAATATTTAATTTCTGAATGTTCATGAATCTTGAAATGAATATCATGAATTAAAAATATTTGTAGTGATGTGTTCTTAATGAAATAACTAGACATTTGAAATGCTAATCTAATTGAATTAATCAATGAATAAAATTAACCAGTTAAACTAATACCCTACTCTTGTGTAGATCAAAGTATATTAGAATTTTTAGAACTTATTTGTATAAAGTGACTGATAATTGTATCTTCCAGATAGATGGTTGGCTAAGTACAATTTCTCCCAATTCAATCTGACTTCACTTTTCCTACTGTAGCTACCTTTTTAAAACTTTGATTTACTTATATGTAGAATATAAAGAAATATATATATATATAGAATATATATATAGAATATATATAGAGAATATATTATATATATTCTCTATATATATAGAATATAAAGAATATAAATATAAATATATAAGAATATAAATATATTATATATAGAGAGAGAATATAAAGAAACCAAACAAAGCATTAGAAGTCAAACTAATTCTAGAAAGTTGACTAGAACTGAGGCTACCAAAAGGTGGAGGGAGAGGAGGTATGAATACAAAATGGGAAAAGAGCACAATGGACTACCATGGTGTATGGTTGTTTTGGTGGTGGGTACAGTGTGGTAACAACAGTAAATGGGGGAAGATCCACCTCTAAAACTCCTTGTAGTAAACTGCTATCACCTCAAATAACAAATGTGTGGATGGATAGAAAGATCGGTCCCTCTGGTTATTCCAGTCTCTGTTGAAAAAAAGTTTCCTTATATCCACAGAAGGAATGTAAAACTTCTTTGTACAACAACTTCCTTTCCATTTACCTTCACTCATCTTTTTACTCTTATTTCTGGCCCTTTTTTTCATTCCCCCCCCCCCCCGACATACTATGTTCTCCCCTTCTAATATTCTACTACATATTTTTCATTGAACAACTGCTTCAAAATTCTTTTGCTCCCATTCATACATGTTCTCCCCTCTAAGTCTTTATGTTCATCTCTGTCATTAGGTTCATCTCTTTACTGTTTAAAGGCCTCTTGATTTCTTCAAAGGTGCTCTTCAAATATCACCTTCTCTTATCAGCCAGTAGCAATTAATGGCTACATGTGCTATCCCTATTTTCACAGGACCTTCCAGGCCATTCAGCTACTCCCTGTTTCCTATGCAAAGTGGCCAATTAAGATCTCACTACATTTTTGAACTCTCCAGTACAATGGTACCACTTATTCAAGTGACTCACTAAGAAACCAGCTGTTAAGTGTGAGATCTACCAAACTGTTTTCCCCAGCTTTCAAATATTCCCACTTCTCACTTCAATTTCCCTTTCTCCCACATAGAGAAATAATTCACCTTTGAAATTTTCAACCTGTAATCTCAGTTGCTTTTCTTTCCCCTTTGGGGTTTTGCTGTATTTACCTATATTTTCCTTTTATTCTTTTCTGCTGCTTCCTTCATGTTGATTTATACCTTTTTATGTTCAGCTTAAACAGTACTGTTTTCCATTATCTCTGTCCATTTCCTAAACTACCACCACACTGCTTATTGCTTTTTTTTTTTTTTGATTGATGAACAAATGTGTAAATGTTAGTTGATACCCATGACCTCGCTTCACTTCTCTTACTTTTTCCTCTTCCATGGGCTCAGGTATTGATTTTCATAGCACTACTAAAATTATACTATTTCCAAATTTCCCCATTACTCTAGAATTCCCCCCTTATACTGGAATAATACTATTTCCACAGATAAGTTGAGTTGCATAGTAATCTATACATTCACAGTTCATACATAGTACCACTAATTATTGATTTACTTGATCACCACATGACTCCAAATAATGGTCTTTTATCTTCATTCTCATTCTCTTCACTTTCCTCCAACACTTAATACCATTGAACATCTCTTTATTTGTAAAATACTATCTGCTTTTGGTTTTAAGAATTTGAATCTTGGAGTATTTTCTCCTGCTTTTTTCCCTGTCTTTTAGGAACTCAAGGCCTATTTGTCCAGCAGATTTGATAATTCACGCCCTTCATGAAATTTCATCAGTGACTCCCATTACATACATAATAAACTTTATGGCCTTTCATAGTCTTAATACACTCTAATTTTCACACAACATTTTTAGTAGCCACACCAGTAGACTTTCAAAATATCAAGTACATTTATACCTTTATGTCTTGGTGTTACTCTCTATCTAGAATGCTCTTTCACACTTTTCAACTTGAGAAAGTCATTCTTATCTTGTAATTTACCCCCCAAATTCCACCACTACTTGCCACTTGCTTTCCCTGATTATTACATGGTTAATTAGTAACAGCATCTATGTTGCCTTACCACCTTTATACGTGTATGGCAATTTTTCAGTATTAGAACATGTCATTCAATGAAAACACTATTAAAATGTTCAGTTTTCCTCTTTGTACTATTTCCACAAATAGGTTTAGATGCATATTAATCCAAACATTCACAGTTCTTACACAGAGCCACTAAATATTGGTTTATTATATCATCATATGACTCCATCAAAGTTCTTTGGTAAGGGAAATTCTATAGCATTCCTTTATATCACAAATTTCCATAAATATTTTAGTAAAATAAATTGAATAGGAGTAGTTCTTCTACAATTTGAATGGAGAATTTGCAGTAATTAAGGGAAAGATATTTACTAAAGTAAAATATTTTAAGGTAATTTCTCAGTATCTAATTTGTATGTCATACAATTAAAATTCTATTAATGCTAATTGTAACTTTTTAACTTTTCATTCTTTCTCATCACTTACTTTTCTTTGACTTCTCATTGTTAATTATGTGGACCATGGTTCTGAAAAAATGACAGTTAAAATGAGCCTGTGCACATTCTAAAACAGTGTGGATATTTCATAAATTCTAAGTCTTCCAAAATTATTGATCCCTCACTTGATTGTCCATATCTTTTCTTAGTTTGATTTTACTATATTAATATGTTTAACTCCATCCTGTTAGTGTGGAAGTAATTAAGTGGTTAAGAGCACGCAATATGGGACAAATTCCATTCTTTTTATTTTAACTCATGAAAGAACCTCCCTTCTCAAAGTTTATTCTGGAATTCTTATTGACTGAAGACTTGGCAATCAGAGAAAAAGTTCTGATTATCTGTAGTCACTACAATAAGAGAAAGCTATTTAAATCCTGTTTTTGCCAACCACATCATACCTTTCAATCAGTAAGGACCACACCTAATGTGACTACATAATTATATACGAGGACATAGCACAGTGACATTGTATTATAAATGCAAATAAATGAATGATGAAGATCTTAATTATAATTATTCTCCACACTTAAATTCTTAAATTATATTTCCTCTAGAGTTTAATATTATGATGTTTGAAAATTCAGTGTTGATTTGATGAAGCAAAATATTAAGTTAAGATGGATTATTTTTTAAATCCTTGAGCTTTACATTTGTCCTTTTAAAACTTATACAGACATCATGCACATTCTGAGGTTTTTTTTCTTGTAGTTTTATTTATATATATATATATATTTTTTAACCAATATCTGCTTTATTTTTTTTTTACATCATTTCAGTCCCTGGGGTTCACCCATCACCATCACCTCCCCTCCCCGCCTGCTCCAGCTGGTCCCCTCTCTCCCCTTGTGCAGTTTCATTTGGTTGACCATATATTAGTGAAACCATTTGGTTTCTGTCCCTTTCTATCTGACTTGTTTCTGCTAGAATGATTTCTTCTAGGTACATCCAGGTGTCTACAAATTCATCAAGTTTGTCAATTTTAATTGATGAGTAATACTCCATTGTGTATATATACCACATCTTTTTCATCCACTCATCTGTTCTGGGACATTTGGGTTGTTTCCATGTCCTTGCAATTATAAATAGTGCTGCAATAAACATCCGAGCACAGGTGTCCTTTTGTACCCACATTGAGGTCTCCTTTGGGTAGATTCCCAGAAGTGCGACTGCTGGGTC